>JABTTQ020001658.1:0-220428 GCA_016081115.2 Rehmannia glutinosa | reverse complement strand
CAAATATTTGGAACAGTTACGTATTGCTCACCAAAACATTTAAACAGGGTAGAGTATAATCCACAAACTGAGCAGTAACAAAATTGCATAGAATGGATTCATTGTGAAGGACCATTAAATATCATTTGCAGCTCTATAAGAATGTTGTTTATGCTCTTATCTTGTCACAATTTAAAGTTCTTTTTATACAAGAAATGTCCAAATATCATGAATACCTAACATTCTCTAAGTTTATATAATTGTCTATTCGTTATTTCAATTATCTCTAACAACTCCTCAATAATAAGAAGCCGATAATTACAAAAGTATTTATTTGCGTTTGGGTTAATTACAAAAAAAACCCAAAAGATGTTAGAAAAGTACAAAAAACCTTTAAGTCTTATTTCGGTGTTAAAAATGAAATTAATTTAGCAATATTTTTGAAAATATAAGGGGTGATTGAAATTTTCTTGCCTATGAAGGAGTAAAGTGTAATATGAAATAGTAATTCTAAAAAATCTTTGGTTTTTGTGTTAACTAACCTCAGTTGTTGTTTTGTAATTATCCTAATAATAACATCGAACAAAAGGCTTTAAGAACTGTCTTTTAGCTAATTGAAGCTAATTCGTCCATCTACGAGCAACACAAAATAATGCGTATAGTTGCAGTGAATAATGCCCGAAATAAGTGTCAAATTTCAAAGACAAAATATGTCAAGACAGAAATGCAAAAAGAGTTCTTTAACCCATGAAGTATCAATTTAAGTACTCGTGTATATCAATAAAATCAATCCAAAAAATTCCACACGTCAAACAGAACATCTTCCTTTACTTCTAGCATCTGCTCCCAAAAAACAAGCCTATCATAATTCCTCGTAAAATAAAATATATAAAATCTAGTAAAAACTTCCCAAGTAAACAATCTTTTGAAAAATTATCATTCAACATAAGCAATAATCAAACAATAAACAAATCTACAGCACGAGATACAAAAACAAGAAACCTAAAAAGGAAAAGGGGAAATCAACGAATAAATTGAGTGTTTTATACCATCATCATAGGGTAATTGAACATGAAGAAGTAGGATTTTGAAACCAGAGGTATTATTGCGGACGATTCTCTTGAGCCCATTCGAAAGCTTCTGCACAGCTTCTCGACGGGCTTTGATACCGTTCGTATTCGACTCGTTAATCGCCCACCATTATCTTAGTCGGTTCGCCGCCGTTCACAGCCATCTCCACTCACTGAGTCAATCTCCGATCAGTCGCTCTCTTCTGTGAAAGTGAGAAACAGAGAAAAATCGAAGAACAGAATAAGCAAGGAAATGAACTGTGCTATTGCTTTAAACTGAGTATTTGCGCGTAAATCTGCTTTTATAATCTTTAGCTGCTTAATTAACCGTCTAACTAAAATCAGGTAATTTGTTTTGTTGATTAACCATGCCACGTGTCTTATTCTTGCTGCAGTGCCCTCTTTTGATTACATTCCAGGCTTTTTAGCCCTAATAATCAGTAATCTTCTGTAGCTTTTATTAGACTAAACGGCGTCGTTTTGGTGGAGTACATTCATTTAACGAAATTCTCTCTGCTGTCCCGCCAAGGCCTTAAACAAACTTGAACCATGGGCCTTTTTCTTTTCTTTTTCACAACGAGGTAGACTGGGGCTTGGGCTCCTGCAAAATTTCAAGGTCAAAAGATTGTGTAAACTAGGCCATGATGTAGCTTAACGGGCTACACATTATTAGCTTCGCCCATTTGTTTTTGACTACGATAGTTAATTTATTACTCTATACACGGATACACCCTATAATGATTTATTTTTCAAAAAAACCCTTTCACTTATAATATAAAGCTATACAAACTTTTAAAATAACTATGATATTGCTAATTCGGAACCACTAATTTTTTGTACAACATTATAAACTAGAACAACCTTCGTGTTACACAGGATTTGTGAAAAAATAAAGTTTCATTGTCGCCAAAATTTTTGTGATAGTTATAAAAAATCTAAAATATTAATTAGAAATACTAAAGGAATTTCAAAATTTAGAAGAGTGCTATAAAATCGTTAACCTCAAATTTTGAAAGCCTTATTTATAAATTATATTCAATAAAAACATCTTAAGTGTACCGTCATTGTGTTTGGTGTTTAAGAAATTACTTAGTTAATTATGCTAATTTTATTAATCAAAAAGTATCCAATAAAATATCTAACTTTATTTTAGTTAATATAAGATTTATATAGGTAGACAAATACTCATATTTTAGCTTTGCACATAGTGTAGCTAGGTAAAATACTTCAATTAGCTTCACGTGATATTTGATAAACATCAAACAAACTTATTATTTATCCTGTTTTGGCTCATCAAAATTACGTGAATTCTTAATTCTTAATTACATTATTACAACCATTTACGTTAATTTTCACAAATTAATTCTATATTGCAGTGGTTGATATTTAAGTTTTTGGATTCTTAAAAATTGCATAGTTAATTGTGTTGATTTTATTAGTCAAAAATCTCCAATAAATGCGTATTCCATTTTCTCAGAACAGTTTACTTAAATTATATAGATAGATTATTTAGATTATTTTTTAATTTATATTATTTTTATTTTCTAGATTTTATGTGAAAAAATAGTTAGTCATAGATAAATCTGAAGATGCCACCACGTATAATTAGGAGAATCAGAAATTAATTAACACATGCCTTTAGTGAGGAGCTAGCTAGCATGTAATATGTCTTTGCTATTTTTTCATTTAATATATAATGTTGATTATACAAAATTTACTTTTCAATATTATTAAAAAAAAGTATTAGGTAAATAGAATCATAAAATTTGGAAAGTCGGAAATATTTACTTACCAAAGAAATAAAAATACAACACGACACGAAATTAAAAATCAATAACTGACTTTTTTTGTGTGTGTGCGTGTGAAATATCTCATTAACTTTTTTTTATCGGTAAATATCTCATTAACTTTAATATGATAAAAAGTAGCAAAAAAGGAAAGAAACAGTAACTGCATGTGCAATAAACCACCACAATAGATGATAACACTGCAGCAACACTGTTTACTCACAGTGCAATTCTATAAATGTTTGCAAATATTTTTCTTTACCCCTATGTTGAGGCAATTTATAGTTTTTTTAATTTTTTTTTTTTACCATGTTGAGGTTCTTGTGAATTAATTATATCATAAAAAGGCAGTGAGGCAGGCAAGTAAACAACAGGGACATGAGGATTTCCTTTACAGTTATTGTTTCTAATAATATTTAGAAACTCACATGAGTTGCTTTTTTATGTGTACACATTGTGCAATCCTCAATTTTGGAATGTCAATCGACAGAATTTCTAAGCATGTAACATGAAAAACAAAGTTAATTGGGTGGAGATGCTAAATGGATCAATGGTTAATAACTTTGTGAGAGTATATATGTACCCATAAAATTTTCGATGAATTTTATAGTTTATGAATAAAATAGGTAGCTTAAAGTTTTTGAGAGAAATAAGGGAGTGTTCGCGTAAACTACATTTTTAGAATAAGTGATTTATCTTGCCATGATAAGCGGATGAGAATTGAATGTTGACATTGTTTGCCAAAAAGAAAAATTCAGAAGTTGATACTATTTGTCTATTTAGTGAAAAAATTGTAAAAATATTTATTTGTAAAAAGTAAAACCCAGGTACTAAATCAGAAATCTAAAACAACGACATATTTTAAGATTCTAATTTAACGAAGTTGAATCAAAAACAAAACTTAATATTTACAAACACTAAAAGTGGTTTTTTCAACCAAAAGCTGAAAAGCGTTTTTGTAATATCAAATTAGAATCGCAGAATACAGAAAGAATACACAATAACTAATTTATAATTGTATTATTCTTTTTTTTTCTTTTTTTTTTGAAGAATTGTATTATTCTAGTTACATGGATCAAACACATTATATTATGGTCCACTCTTAAAACTTTTCATTTTTGATTTGTAGTAACTTGTAGGGGGTGTGGGTTGTGACTCTTGCCCTAGCTAGCCCCCAAGTACCTAGCTAGTTAAGTCTTGGCTTTCAATTTTTAAATAAATAAAATAAAATAAAATTCAGCCTGATTACTGTGAACTTTATTGGTCAGTAATTTAATATTGCGATTTTATAATACATGTTTAGTAGTATTTACAATTACCTAAAGTATATTTAAAAATATCTATTCCATCCCTAAAAAATATTATATTTTCTATGTTTAGTCGACATAAAAAATGAAAAATGTTGTGATGACAACTAAGCATTATCACAACAAACATAATTAAAAAAAAAACCAGGTGACTTAGCGCACCAGCGCCTTGATTGTGGGATGGAGTCGGGAGTTCAAATCTACTGCTCCATCAAATTGCTCCCGAACATATCGGTAGTGAAGATTTGGTGGGAACTCATCTTGAATAAACGTCAGAGTGCGGGTTCGATTGAGGAGAAGATCGTTATTAGTAGATTGGGGTCGAACATAATTTGTTCTCTTGCTCGCAGGAGGATCTGGTTATGCGTCAGTGACCGTCAGGCCAGGTGAGAACAAAGGTCTTCGATGCACATCCGCGGTTTACCTTGGCGGACAATGAGAGAAGCCAGAAGTGTCGCCGAGCATAGTCGGGCGTAGCGCAGAAAATTGAGTTATAAAAAAAAAAAACATAATTAAAAGGGGCCGAGTATTTTAATTAATTTTATTCTTTTGCTTCAAACACCATATCGGGGTGGGGGGGATTAACTGATTAAGAGTATTTTAATTAATTAAAAGATGCAAAAGTTTGTGCCCGCTGGAGGAGTTACTATATACTTATATACCTAAAGTCAACTTGAATTTACCATTTGGTTTGATTGTGTCTTTCTTTACATTTTTTTTTTTTTGTCGATTTAGAGTATCTACACCAATTGTGGTATAGCTCTACACTTTTTGAATTATGGGGCATCAAATCCTTCCCAGACGACAAAAAAATTACAAATGGTGGGGTGGTAATTATTAAGATCAGCTAGACATTTTCAGAAGATCTTTTTATCCACTTTAATGTTTTTATTTAATATGCACAGAAAGTATAATTTATGATGCAAAAATCAACCATAATTTTAGGAGAAATTAAATTATAGTCCGCATATTGTTTCAAAGTCGATGATCGACAAGGAGAATATATAAACTAATTTTTCGGAAAAAAGTTATCCATCAATTGAAGCGTCGTTAAAATTTAAACTATAAGCATTTTAGAATGCGCTTGTTTATGTTTTAGTAGTTAATTCCAGGTTTACGGGTTGGAAATAGAATTTTGAAATTTATTGGTTTTAGTGTGGAAATTAAGATTGTGTTTGGATGAATGAATTGAAATGTGTTTTATGTAGGGTTGGAAATGAGATTGTGTTTGGTTTGAGTAGTTTTGAAATATTATTTATGTATATAATAATTGAAAAGTTGGTAGTGGTGGGTCTACTTCAATATTTTAATTTGAATATATAATATTATATTTGTAAGATTAAGTTGGTGGGTCCCATTAGATAGTTATAATTTAAAAATAGTAATATTTTAATTAGATAAAGTTGATAATGGTGGGTCCCATATATATAATTGAGTTAAAATATGAGAATAGTGATTGATAAGTAATGATAAGTGATGTAGGATAGTGTATAGGTTTGAGAATAGAAATTATAGGTTTGAGATGTTGTTTTATGTGAAAAATAGAAAATGAAAATGATGATTTTAGTTGGAAATTTTATGAACAAACATCCCACTAATATAGACCAACAATTTTTTTTTCGTTTTAAAATTATAGGTTTGTTTTTCATTATTAAAAATATTAATTACACAACAAATTGACTAAACTAATGCTATTTAATTCACTTTACTTGAACTAACAATAATATACTCTCATTTAATGCAATGACAAAATAAAAATATAAAAAAATTATGATCCTAATTATTATGTTATCTTAATATTTGTGGAATACTCTAATTGTTTATCTTAATTAGTGGGACGGAAGGACTAATTACAAAAGGTGAGGGGTTTCTTTTATATTTGATAACTTTTATTTTAATTGATGTTTAAGTTTATATATTGTTTTAGGCTTGTGTGAGTCTTGTGAATATGCACTCTCTTAAACATTTCTTAATAAAGGCAACACTTGTATGAGACGATCTTATGGGTATTGTCCATGAGACGGATCCTAAATATAAATAGAATTGCAATCCAAACTCACGAACCCAAAAAAGACCCATGTTTTTTGTGGTTTGTAGAATCCGTCTCTGAACTCATATAAGACATCCTCATAAATAAAATAAGTTGGGATGTGTCCTTAATTAATCCCTCGATCACTAGGGGTGTTTGAGAGGCAAAAAAAAAAAGTTTATATTTTATTTTACAAATGTATGCTAAATATATATCATTCATGAAAAATATATAATGTAAAATCTTATTATACATTAATTACGTATGCGTTTATGATGTGAAATACAATAAGAAATACCAAACTTTAGGTAGAAAATTCGCCCAAAGGACAATAAAATATAGTTTGAGGAGTAAAACTTAATATTCAAATGCTAGCTAGCAACCTTAAATTCAGATATCTCAAAACAATATCTGTTTAATAATCTAATTGCAATATGGCATATTAGTTTCACCATTGAACCTATCATTAATATATTGATTTGTTGATATATATACTTGATGGATTCTAAAAATCAAATGACAAAGATTTGCCTAAAAGTAAATAAATAAAAAAAATAGAACAAAATTAGTATCTGTAAAACTATAAATGAACTATACAATTTTCAAATTAAAAAACATATAAATAAAATAGAAACAAATTAAAAAATTAACTTAATAAATTACTCATTGAAGGAAGAAATATCAAATATTATAGAGTTCTTAATTTACCTTGACAAAATAGCAAAGAGAAGAGTAAATTCCCTTAATTACCCTTGTTGTGAAAAGGAGGGACTCCAGTAAAAGAAACCCTACCAAAACCCAAATGCCCAACCTCATACATCTCTAACCAAACATCCTCTGCCCTAAAATTGTCATTTACTACAATTTCCGATGTCCCATCCTCTACCCTCCCCTTTTCCGAAATCCCATCCATGTCCCCTCCACGGCATTTCCCCTCCTCCACCATCCCCCGCCGCCCGTTCCTTCTCCGGCCGCCGGTTAGGCATTTACGCGCCACCGCCCACGGCAGCTTGAGAAACGCCAGCGCCAAAATGTTCACCACCCCGCAGGGGCAGCAGCAGACGGCCACGCAGTCGGCGATTACCCCGCCGTGCACGACTGGCACGTGCACCCCGCCGTCGTCTCCTCCGCGGCGTGTCGGCGGCGTTGTCTCCCACGGCGGCGCTCGAAGACGAAGATGGGTTCCGATCGTCCATTTCAGCTTTTTCGCTCCTCATATAAGAATTTTAGTTTCTTTTTATATTGAAAAATCTACATTTTTGGGCATGAGAAGAAGGTGTTTGTGAAAATGTCTAAGTGAAAATATTAATTGCTTTAAACGTACAAGATATGGTGTGTTTTATTTCCATGCAATTTATTCTTGTAATTCCAAAGAGGTGCAGAGGTCCATGTTATTTAGTGTTGCGAGGGTTGAAAGTTTTGCTGAAAAAAGAAACAGAGTTTTTCACTTGCACTCTAAGCGCGTGAGGTGTATTGAAAGAATAAAATCATTGTTGTGGGGTAAAATTGCAAACTTAGTCCTATAAGTCCACTATTTCCAAAAATTATCGACGATAAGATGTTAAATTTTATTTTATAAATAAGTAGTTGACCCCTTTTGATAAAATCCGCCTACATTTTTTTATGATTAGGCCGCACCTAACTTGTTGAAATTAGATCCCGTCTAACTTATTTTGGGACTATGCTCCACGTTTAAGCCCTCATTCTCCACCTATGTTATTGAACCGACTATAGTCGATGTGCGGAAGCAAAAAAGGTCATATAAAAATTGTGTTTACAAAAAGGTCATATAACTATATAAAATATCTCAATTTTGATCCTGCAAAATGCACGGTTTGCCAAATAGTCCTGTAACTGTATGGAAACCGCTATTTTGGTCCAAATTTCACATGAAATTGGAAACTACACATGTTGCTCACGTGATTGAAATCAGGTGAAATTAGTACCAAAATTTGTATTTTCATATAGTTACAAAACTATTTCGCAAATCGTACATTTTTTAGGACCAAAATCGAGAGTTTTCTATAGTTAATTAAATGGAAAATATAATTTTTGCATGGCCTTTTTGTTACTAGGCTATAGTTATACTGTTATAGGGCCTATTTTGCAGTTTTGCCTTTGTTGTGAAGGCCACCAGTATAGAAAGTAGTAGGCTTGCCTGACAAATCACTTTTACCTTTATTTAATTCCATAAAATCCTTATTTGGAAAAATAAAATAAAATCATAAAGATTATATTTGCACAGATAAATGTGTTTTGCCTGTGTAATAATACTGGAGAGCATATTCCTATTTTATATCTGGGTATAAGATTGCCCTTGGTAGGAATGGGAAACAGTGAATTAATAATATGACATCTGGTATATTTTTCATTGTTTGGAATTAATTATATTAGTTGTTTTCAGGATATTCTTACTTAATATGTACTCCATATCATATGACTAATGAAGTAGTACAAATATGTCAGTTATAAATTTACATACTGACTTATTTTTTGGTTCACTTTTTCACATTAAACATTAATAAATGAGTTAGTTAAATATTAGTGATTTTTTTCTTTCTTTATTTTTCTACCAAAGCTTTAAACTGATCAATATATAGGTGACCACATTCATTCTTTTCCCACTTCCCCTTGATTTCAAAAGCACTAATTGATGAAGTCATATAAAGATAACATTCTAAATCAAATTAAAAGCCTAATATTTCTCAAATGATCAATTAATTACAAGAAATTAATGAAAGACTTAAAATATAGGTGGTATGGAATTTGAATAAGGCGGATGACAAAGGATATTTTGGCCACCGCGAGCTTGTAATCAATTTGACTATATCAATTAGTGAGCAGGAAGTTGGTGATTGGTTGGAGGCTTTGGAGCGCTCTGGTTGTCGCTACGGAAAGCCCAGATAGACCCATTCCCCGGCAAGCACACAAAGGCGTGAGGGGAATGGGGCATACAGGGGGCGGGTAACTCAAGTAGTATCGCTAACCCTTTGTAAAAGTGTTGACCGACTTTGTATTAGAAAAAAATTTCTTTGAAATTTATCTTCTCTCTCCAACCAGTACTCCCAACTTATTAAAAAAAAGGATATTTTGGCTGAGGTAATTATTTTTTTAAAAAGAATTTCATAAAATATTTATTTAGAGCTCATAAAGTGTCTTAGATCTTAAAACTATTTTGGGAAAAGTAAGAGGTTCTGATTTATTTTTAAAATTTCAATAAATTATTTTAATTTTGACTATATCCATTATAAAATTACCATCTTTCATATCTTATAGACTTCATTATCTCATTCTATTCCAAAACATCGAATAGTATATTTTCAAAATTATTTTTTTTTTACAAAAAAAATTGGCCAACATCATCTCAATATGATATGGTCCAGGGGTGATTGAAAGTGGGGTTGTTAAATTTTAGCTTAAAAAATGAAAGGAAAGCTTCAAGAGGAATGTGATGGGCCTGACTAAGATAGAGAAACAACAAGCAGTAGCCAAACTTGTGAAAACTTTTCCTTCATTTGGAATGTTGATCAGTAAATTTTATCTGTCCATCCATTTCTTCTGCCAATATTATAAGCTTTTCAAACTGTTTTTTACTTTGTCTTTGGTAAAAAAAAATACTCTTCAATCTATCATTTACTGCATCTTGAATTGTCATGAATAACATGCCAAAACACTATTTACAGCAGCAAAAGCAACTAGAATAAAAAATACTCACCTTTTGGGTATACTAAAATAATGTGTTTATTTCATTCACTAAGGGCACGTTTGGTTGCCTTTTGTTATAGGGATTGATTAATTCCTTTGGCATTTTCTTGCCTTATCCATTGTAAATAATCAAGACTATTAGGTTGTTTGGTTTTGTAATTGTGTTGTTTGATATCAAGTCCAATATATAATAACTTGTTTGGTTGTCTATATTACTAACATGCGAAAAATGCTTTCTTTTCCAATGTATTTCTATTTTGGTTGTTTGTGGATAGACCTCTTTAAATTCAAGGCATTATCGTTTAAGCAACCCCCAAGGAATGAATGGAAAATGTATCCCACCTGGAGGTGGGATGTGGTATCAAGAATAAAAACAAAGTGAACCAAATAAAATAATACAATGGAATTATTATAAAAGTTGATATCAAGCAAAACCCCAATCAAACGAGCCCTAAAAGAAATTCCAATTACCGATTTTGTCAATAAATTTTTTTAATTTCTACATGATAAAAAATATTATTTTCCTCCAAATTATATTTTTCAATTTACCAAAGAAATTTTTGTAGGTATTTACCAACAATTTTAGATTAGAGGTAAATATTTTATCTACAATGACTTTATCTATACTTTTAACAATTTTCTTAATGCTTACCTACATAAAATCAGAGGTAAACTGCTTTTTTTCTTGTATGTGTACAATAATTATACTTAGTTGTTTATTCAAGATATCTTTGGTTTTGGATTCAAAATCTTCTATGACAAGGAAAATGATTTGTTAAACTTAAGACACAATAGTAAAAAAATGCAAATATATAACAGCTCAATGTTGATCATCATTCGACGACATTTTCTTATAGGAAAAATTGTCAAACTCGTCAAGTAATTTGGTCTCTTTAGACTTTTGGTCTGCAAAATTATCGAAGATTATTGATATTTTAGTTTAGTAAGTTTAAAAAATTTGAGACATTTGATCCGATTTTCACCTTTTTTTTTTAATTTCGCCGGAAATTGGTTGATGACAATATGACATGGACAATACATTGGGACATTTTAGGTATACTTTTCATAATATATTTTTAATTACTTGAGAGGAAATATGTACAATAAATTACGTTTTAGACAATGTCCACGAGTTAATGAATAAAAGAAAGGACATACAACGGATGGGCTACATTAGTCGTTTGTGGTCCCTTTTATGTGGGCCTGGAGTCCATCGTTTGGTATGCTTTTGGGGCTATCCAATAAAAGAAAGGTTAGGCTTTATACGGCCCACGAAGAAAAAACACCATGGGCCTCATGCTCTCACGAAAGCCCGTGTGGTTGATCATGTGACGCATCCGGTGAAAGAACAATATTTATTTTGTTAACTTATCATTCATGGAAGATGTTACCGAAATATTACAGTTACCCCCATCAAATTTGAAAAAGAAACAAACTTGAGCAGTTTCTTTGTAATTTTAAAACATTTTTGGGTATTTTTGTAATTATCCGAGACCTCAATTTTTTATTTTTTAAATTTATCCCTAGTAAATATTCAACCATAAAACTCTCCACATAAACAATTGAAGAAAATGAATGGAATTCAGTAGCTGAAAATTTGGATGAGATTTTCTATTTCAGAAACGTGTTACACTAGGAAGCACATACACTTCTCTGATGATGTCATACTCATACCAGATATGTATTAGATACGATATTTTGCCCAATACTTCATGGATACATCTACACATTGAAATAGAAAGAATTTATTCTAATTTTCATATTTTCAGCAATTTTGTGTGTTGTTAATGTTAGCTATCACATTTAAGATTTGAGTACTTAAGACATTTTAGTTTTTATACTTGAAACATTATTTTTTAATAATATAAAAACACCTATATTTTCAATAATATAAAAATATATAATTTTATATGTATATATACCGTACCTATATTCTTATAATTTCAAAATATAGCAGTATTAATGCACCAGTGTCATATCGTATCCGTGTCTCGTATCTGTATCAGTGCTTCATAGGTGTTGCATCCCCTTTTTGACCATACGGGTGATTATCATGTGTATACAACTTACTATTTTAATTTGAAGCATAAATCAAGCCTAGATTTTGAGATTTAAAATGGTAAGTTATATGCACGTGGCAATCATCCGTGTGGTGTAATATGAGATGAAATATATCTTTGGAATAGAAGATCAAAATTGTCTTGAAAATATTTTTCTCTGTTTTCAATTTTAACATGACATAAATCTACTTTAATCTAGTAGTATAACTCACAATGTACATATCTTGTTGTATCCATATATATATATAATCTCCAACCAGCAAACAAAGCTGGAAATCTGATTTCCCAAAAGCCCCAACCTTAAATCATTCATTATGACACCTTCGTGTTCTCAGCATTAATCGACTAAGCTTTGCATTCGACAACACAAATCGAGTGCTATTACTGCACGAGGCACCTCCTGTAATCGAGCTTGCACTTATTCCCGTCTCGCCAGCCAGCTTTTCAAGCTCGTCTTCTCTCTCGATTACTTTATCGAAGCAAATGTACCTTCCAGACGCCGTCTTCTTCATCTCCTGGAAAATGGCTACATGCGCCTTCGCTAGACTGTCTATGTCGACGGTCGCTAGCATACCGTATGTGTACATCTCTTGAACTCCTTTAAGGTATGCGAGTGTTGAGGTTGGACTTCTCTGGTAGAACTCCGAGCCCGTTATCAGTCCCGGACAAATGGTGGCTAGCTTCAGACCGGTCTCTTTGGCAATATCCCATGCAGCTTTTTCAGCCCTCAGCTTCCCCAGAGCATACCAGAGCTATCGAGTTTTAGCAATGAAAAAAAATACACAGTTAACTTCTGGTTATATAGAGTGTTTGCAAAAACTTATGCTTTTAGAAAAAGTGATTTATTGTTACATTGTAGTAGAAATAAAAGTAGTTGAGAATCAATAGTTGGTAATATTTGCAAATAGAATCAGAACTTGAGAGTATTTGGTGAAAGAAATTGTAAAAGTACTTATTTATTTATAAATGTCAAACCAGAAGCAGAATAAGATATTCCCTCCGTCCCAAATATATATAGTCCACTATTCATTTTTGGATGTCCCAAATATATAGTCTACTTTCTATATTTAATAGTATTTTTTCCATTCTTTTACTATTATACTCCTATTTAATATGCATTTTATAATCTACACTATTCATTTAATAAGGGCAAATCAAGTAAATAATTAACATATTTGTAGTTTCCAATACTTTTTCTTAATCTGTGTGAAAAGTCAAACTGGACTATATATTTGGGACAGAGGGAGTATCTAAATTCTAAAGCACTCATCTCATTGTTTTTATATTCTGATTAAATGAAGGAAACAAAAGTCGACATTTGCAAACACTAAAAAGTTGTTTTTTTCCAGCCAAAAGCTGAAAAACACTTTTTTTTTTAAGTGATTGCAAACACTCTTTAAGTGGACTCAAAATTTACCTTCTTTTTTTCCCCAATAAATAGTACCTTTTTATTTACGCAGACAGATTCGTCGCTCCAGCACTTGTGGTCAATTAGGCCTGAAACTTCATCATCGAGAGAGTTATCGCGCCAAATACAGGTCAAAAGAGAGGAGGTGAGCACACAGTTTCTAACAGAAGGCGAAACTCCACACGCCTTTACGACGTTCTTGCTTGCGTTCGCTTCGATATCAGCCATGGCTTTCTACAGAAAGATACAATTCGGACTATGAGTTTAATCAGCAAAAACCAGCTTACATGAAGTTGATGATACTATGATATGTTAAAATGTAAGATTTATCAATTGTCTTTAAACTGGCCAATTATGGTCACTCATATGGCCAATTCCTATAATAACAAAATTTTTAAAAAGATAGTCTAAACTACTTGGGAAAAACAGAGGAGATGTTCATGTGCAGAAGTTTGCTTTCTAAATATGAACATCTCATGTGTTTACTGAAGAAAACCATGTGCATAAGTTAGGCATTCCATATAGGGATAGTTACGAAAGACCCCCTACGGTTCGGGCTAATTACAACAAAACAGAGAGATATTTCAAAATTACAAAAAAAAAAAAAAAAAGTGAGGATTGTTTGTCTTAAATTAAATGGGTAACTGTAATATTTCAAGATATATCAAGGGGGTTTTGAAATGTTTTTCGCTTATGAACGGGGAAAATATAAGACGGAATAAATCTCAAGGTTTTTTCTTTTGCAATTGCCAAAAAACTTTTTGGGTTTTTTCGTAATTATTCAGAACCTCGATTTTTTTTTTTTTTTTTTTTTTTAATTATCCCTTCCAAATATGAACAATTTAATGTGTTTTAACTTATGCAAACCTTTCAAGTTGGCCACTAACTACATTGTAAAGTCAATTTTATTGTATCACTATAGTAATAGTTACATTGTGAGGTCATATAAAACCAAACATGGTAATTAAATGATGATTCCACAAGAGTCAAGACATATACAATACATACAAAAAACTTTGCTTTTATCATCCTGTCATCAACCACCTCTACTTTGGGCCCTTGTAGGCCTAGGTAAATTAAAAGCAGGCCAGACATAATTGGTTGGCACAAGATTCATGCAACTATCCAATTCCTAACCAAGTGATTTGCCAGCTTTCAAAAAATAAAACAAGAACAGGTGATTTGCCAGATTTTGGTTTCAAATTGTACACGGATGTCTAATCTTTTACCAACTTAAAGGCATCATTTAATTAGAGGCCACTAGAGTCTTGCCCTTTCATTAATGAGAAATTAGACAGTCAACCTACTCACTGGGAGTGTTTGGAATCAACCAAAAAAAAAAAAAAAAAAAAAAAAGTGATTTCAACTTTTGGCTGATTTTTTTTTTTTTTTAGTGTTTGCAAATGACCATTTCTGATTATGTTTCATTTAATCAAAATTTAAAAAACAGGGAGATGGGCACTTTGGGTTTTTTATTCTGCTTTTGGTTTAACTTTTACAAACAAATAAATATTTTTACAACTTTTACACCAAACACTTTTTCTCAACATCTAATTTTATTTGCAAGCAACAAAAATAAATTATTGTAGAAAAAGTAAAATAGTTGGGAATCAGAAGTTAATAGTGTTTGCACATAAAATCTGAAGTTGAAAACCACAAGTCGAGTGTTTGTTAAAAAAGTTGTAAAAGTCAAACCAGAAGCATTCATGTCCCTGCTTATAGATTCGATTAAAGAAAGCATAATCAAAAACAGAAGTTAACATTTTCAAAGACTAAAGAGCGATTTTTCCAGCTTTTAGCTGAGAATCATGTTTTCATTTTTGGTACCCACTTTCACGGCATATCAATTTTGGTACCCCATGTTTTCTTTTTAATCACTTTCGCCATATTGCGTCTCACAGTCAATTAAAAAGTAAAACACGAGGCACCAAAATTGTGATGAAAAAGTCAAACATGGTAACAAAATTGACGGATGTTTGATGAAATGTGACAAAAGTGATTAAAACGTAAAATGGAGTACCAAAATCGATATGACCTGAATGTGGGGTACCAAAAGTGAAACAATATATAGTTTGGGTACTAAAACGGAAATTATCCATATTTGCAAACACGAACAAATTTTGATTTTCGATTACTTACTACAAGAAATAACTTCTTCTAAAAGCAGAAGTTTTTGCAAACACTCCCATTAAGTTGAAGACATTTGTGGAAGTAATTAATGTCAGTAGCTCACACTTGCCCACACTGCCATTAAGTTGAAGACATTGTGGAAGTAATTAATGTTAGTAGCTCACACTTGCCCACATTACTACTTAAGTTGCCTATAATTTTCTTCCAAAAAAAACATAGGAAATTAAATTAAATTACTCACAGAGTAACCGGATAATCCAGCAGGGTCCACAAAAGCAGAGGTGTGAAAAACGCCACGACAACCATCAAATGCTTCAATTAAGCTTTCTACTTCTGTGAGCTTTGCCATAACAACTTCAACAATGCTGTTGTTAAGTCGCATTTCACCAGAAATTTCCATTTCCCTCAGTTTTTCCACATCTTCTGCAATTCCAATTCAATACAATTCAATTTAGTCCAACAGATAACCCCAAAAATCATGTTACATTCTGGAAAGTGGAAATCATGAAAATCTGAATAGTTGACGTCTTCAGATTATTGATTACGACACATGAACGAAATATATTAATATATATTAAGCCGGCAACGTAAGTGGGGACTACCAGTGGAAATATAATTAAATTAAGGTGGCCAGATGTTGATTATGGCTAATTAATTATTAATTATCTATCATCTACATTAGAAAAACAATAAACAACTCCTTCCTGAAGATAATTGCCAGGAAAAATAAATTGAAAATTCAAATCATCAATTGATCTTGCCAAGGTAATGAAAATAAATTCTGGTGGTTGGAATGCAAAGATGAGCTGAAATAATAGTAACTATTTCCTACAATTTGCATTTGTTGCTCAAAATCATGCCCGGAAAAGAAGAAATCCATCAAAACAAATCGGATTTGGAACGAAATGATTTTAGAAAATTTAAATGTTTTCTAAGTTATCATTACATCAAAATACCAGAGTTTACTTCAAATTTCACATTTACCATAGATTTTAAGCAGAAATTCTAGAAGCGCACCTTCATTATCAACGATGATCCGCACAGAGTAGCCGTTGACCAGGAGCTGGTTCACGATAGCGATTCCGAGATAAGATACGCCGCTGGTCACACAAACCATCCTATCCAATACGTCGCCGTTTCGGTCAGGCAACGCATTCTCTTCGCCCCCGAAACCGTCGTCGTCCTTCCGCCGGTGCACCGCCGCGCAAGATAGCAGCATCCGGCGGAATTCCTCGAGCTCGGCTTTCCTGGTCTCCTCTAGTATCACAATCCCCATTGCAGTTTTTCTCAGTAACAACCACCAGCTGTAGAAGGATTTTAGCTCAAAAAGTAATTTTTTTACTAGAAATCACTATTTTTTGAGATGTATGTGAATAAATTAATGGAGCTATGAGGTGTGGAAGTGAGAGATTGGAAAAAGAAGCGGGCATCATGTACTGAGCGCCTCGGCTTTTTCGCTTATTTATGGGTCATATTGGCTTGGCTTTTGGCTTTTTTTTTTTTTTTTTTTTTGAAAAGCTCGCTTAATTTAACTAACTTAAAATAATGGGACAAGCAAAAAGAAAACGTATTGAAGTTCGAAAACACGTGGGGTGTGCATTCCTAGTTAGTTTAGGTGACGTGGTGGCGTGTCGGGATGCAGGACGATGCCAGCAGTGGAGATTAAATCCACTAATAATATGATGGAGTTTCTTCACTACCGCATATGGGATTTTTTGATGGAGAAGGGATATGAACCTCCTAACTCGATTTATCCCACAATTCTTTGTGGCACGACTTAAAACTTTGGAGGGTAAACTTTTATGTATCGCGATTCATTTCTCCACAAAGCTTAAGACAAAACAATTTGGAGAGATTCAACACCCTCAGATCCTTTGAATAGAGTTTAGTTTAGGTGTGCATTCTTTATAACATGGTTGAGTTTAAAAAAAATATATTATATGACTGAATCTAATAACACCAAATCTCCCTGAAATAAAACTTAAAACTCCATGATCTCAATGTTTCAAAACTTTATCAATCTCACTTGAAAAGCAAGCATTAAAAAGAAATTAAAAATGGTTAAAAATGGGTGGAATGTGGATATAAATATATATATAAAAAAAAGACAACAACTAGATAATAGCAAGTGTAAAATTATTTTTCCAATTGTTAACCTTTTGTGTGCAGTGGACCTAAGTTTTGTTCATTTTTCATTTGTTTTATAATCTGTGACTTTTTTAGTGCAATATGTGACTTCATTTTTGTCTAAAGACCATGTATGTTGTATTTTTAAAAATTAATTTCCAATTTTCAACTATTCCATAAAATATATTTATGTTTGTTTAGAAAGTCCTCAAAGTAGAAACGTAAGTCATCTTTAGTTTACAATTTTTTATGAAAATATTATTTAAATATAAAAACACACTAAATTAATTTTTCACCGCAATCATGTAAATTTTTATATTTAAAAATAAATACAATCGAAAAACATATGTAAAAAATACAAAAAAAAACTATAATCAAATATATCTTCATTTTCAAACATATCTATAACAAAATGTTGATAACAAATTTTAACTATATTCTCAATTTTTTACAAAAATCAATAAAGTTTGAAAATTTATTTTCCAACGCTATTTAAAAATTAAAAAAAATAAAAATTGAAAAAATACATTCATACTACAAGTTTTTATTTTCATAAAATAAAATGATATGCCAAATCACTAAATATATTTTGTTAATTTCAAAGAGCGTCAACAAACTAAAGTGACAGACATGTAGATCCCACGTATCAAACATCATCTTTACATGTGAATTGCATGGTCCTTTTTTTATAAAGTAGTTAACCATTAAACGCGAAAACCAGACACTTTTAAACATAAAGCGGCTCGGCTAAAACAAATTTAGCCGGCTCGAACAGTCAACGGCTAAGGAAGTGACAAATTATTAGGCAGCCCCAAGCGTTGAACGGCAGGTGCGATGCACGTGAGTGTTGGATGGAATTGGTGGTAGATGAGAACAACCCATAACCCATTACTATTTATTATAGTTACGCATCGGTTCTACGTGCAATAAAATGAGCCACCGATACATTAATATTTGCAAAAATTTATTTTCCAACGCTTCTAAATTCATGGTTAAAATGATGTATTCATATACACATTTATTCATTAAATAAAATGAAATTTATCACTAAATATATTTTGTTAATTTCAAAGAGCGTCAACAAACTAAAAAATCAGACATGTAGATCCCACTTATCAAATTTAAAATCATCTTTACATGTGAATTTTGGTCCTTTTTTATAAAATATAGTTTGATTAAACGCGAAAACCAGAACTTTCAAACATAAATCGGCTCGGCTAAGCAAATTTAGCCGGTCGAAAAGTCAACGGCTAATCAAGTGACAAATTATTAGCAGCCCCATAGCGTTTGGCAGGTGCGATGCACGTGAGTGTTGGATTAGTTTGGTAATGAGAACAACCCATAACCCATTACTATTTATTATAGTTACGCATCGGTTCTACGTGCAATAAAATGAGCCACCGATACATTAATATTTGCAAATAATTGCAATTCATGGTTAGTTGCTAGGCATACACATATGAGCTCATTTAAGGAAAATTGGAAATTTATTTAGCTAAGTGGTAGTGGCTATTTTGAAGTGTATAAAATTGATCCCTATTGTCTTGTCAAAGTTTAGTCTTAGTCTAAAATGCTCTATTTTGTAATTAAAAATGAAAATTAAATTTTGAAAATTTTGGGAGGGGGATAAGATAAAATTTCTCATTAGTATAGATATAATTTTAAAATAAATAATCTTTTAAGAATTTTCAAAAAGTTAAGTTTTTAAAAAATATTTTAATCATTAAATATTGTTTGTTACATTTGGTTGATTTTTGAACAAATCTAATTTAGGTAATTCCTTGACTTGGTATCTTGATTGGGATAAGATCTAAATATCTATTATGATTAGTTTTAATGGATTGCGTTATGTTTTTAAAAGTTTTCAATAGTTAAGAGTTTTTATTTTAGTAGGAATTTAATCCTATGAATACTTGTTTTGTTTTTATTTAAAAGGAGGTTGATTATTGAATAAAAAAATCGAATTAGGGTATTCCCTCAATTTTTGTCTCTCTTACAGTATTCTTATAGAATCAATGTGATATGTGAGTTTTATCATTATTCACGCTTCCACCGCATCACGTTTGAAAGATCACGTTTGAATCGATGAAACTTCTTACATTAACAAAAAATAATGAGTATCTTTGGCAGTGGAGTTTATGCCAATTTTAGATATTAATAATGTTGAGTTACAGTCTTTTGAAAAGATTTATGTGGAATTAAAATATATATCAAAGCAATTGAAAGACTTAAAATAGGAAGTATATGATATAATAAGGGGACTTAAGACTTTTTTGGGGTAGAGATCATGTGTTCAATCTCACACTCCATAAAAAAATGCGTGGATTATCGAAATTTAATAGTAAAAAAGTTGAATTCTAGAATTACCAAAAAAAAAAAATATACTATTTGTTTTTTAAAAGGATCCATAACAGGAAATTAAGAAAGAAAGCACATACAATGGATGGGCTACATAGTGGTAGTTTGTTATCCATAGCATGTGGGCCTACAGTCCATTAGAAATGCCCTTGTGATCCGCTTTTGTGGGTATCCAGTAAATGAAGGTTGAGTTTTACACAGTCAACTAAGAAAAGCGGGATGGGCCTCAAGTCCATACGAAGGCCCGTTTTGGTCAACTTCCTGTGCAAAATTCATGTTTGGAGGCAATATAAAAGTTCCATTTAAACTTTAAAAAAAAAAAAAAAAAAAGAAGAAGAAGTTCCATTTAAAACGTTAGTATACAGTATACACTACGAAACGAACCAAATACATAAATCACCCTGGGGTTTTAATTTATCTCTGAAGAAAAATCTCAAAACAAAGGCTTAAAACCTCGAAATTTCGCGGAAATGGAAACAACAGATCCTGCTTTTCCCATACGCCACACCACTCTCTGCCTAGATATCAAGGCGAGTTCTGCTTCTCTGCTTTTTACCGATTCGTGTAATTTCTGATAAATATTTGCTAGTTTTTTGGGATAATTTGTATTACAACGTCCGAAAATTTTCCAGCTAAATTTTCGAGATTATTTTTGGTTACTCAGAGCAAATAATCCTTGTGTTGGAATCGCTTTCTTCTTCGTGTTTTTTTGATACCGTGATTTCAGTTTGTTTGTCTCGCTATTTCATGATGGTGTTATTTTACTGGTAATCTCTCTTGTTATGCCAGGGGAACAAGACGGATATTATCATAAGCAGCTATGAAGATCATTTTCTCGTGAGAACTTTTTTTTTTCTCTAAATATAAAAGTACTTCAATTTGTATCGTAGCCATCTCAATATTGTATACTTATTCCAGGTTATGGCAACTCAGATCGGAAGCATGGGGACAATATTGCACGCTAGGTGTGCACACACTACCAATTTTCTGGATATGTGTTTGATATTAAAATTCTATGATTATTCAGTGAATTTTGACAGAAATGAGAACATAGTATTTGGATATTTTTTGGCGGAGGAGGCAAATCGTTGTTGTGCCTCTGAAATTTTGATGCCATGATGAATTATTTGCTGTAGTTTCATTTCCTAATTTGGGGTATATAATTAATTAATCTGTTTTACATGTGTTGAGCTTTTAGCTTTTACTGGCATTATTTCTTAGAGGCCTCTATGAAAGAGTCAGAACGTCTATCTAAGACTGCATTACGTGCTTACTTTGATGCTAGGCAGCACTGAATTAGAATACTTGACTGTGTGAATCAGTAAACCATGTTTTGGAACACATTACATTATTTATTGATGAATTGAGACCATGGCTTGACAATGTAAGATTAACTGCATTATCTGATTACTTCTGGGATTTAGGACCATCTGTCTTTGACTTTAAGGCCTGGGTGGGTACTAATACGTATCTGGAGTCATCATCCTTAATTTTTATTTGCCGCAAATTTGAGACACAGTGGGTTACAATAGCTAGGAAGATATACTTATTGGGTCTTGTATTATATACTTATTGAGTTTCATTTCCAGGTTGCAAGGGCAACATAATGCCCTTAGCTTCTACTAATTCCGAAGTATGTGTAGCATAGTTTAAATAGGTAAGTATGAGCATTTTGATATTCTATAATCCAAAAAGATCTATTGATATGTGACAATCACTAAAGCTAAATTGCTAAATTAGTTATATTGTGATGTTGGACTATTTTTCAGTAAAACAAACCTAGATCTGCTGCCCTACCTCCCAATTCCAGGAATGAAAAAATTGGGTTATATTTTTCTTTTCTTCTACCCTATAGAATTATGTCTATCGGTGTAATTCGACTTGACCTTATTAAATCTAGAAAAGCAGTGCTGAAATCAGATTTTCTGATGTTACATTGCACTGTCAGGTTTTTTGTGATTTTTGGATGCTTTTGGCTGAATAGATACTTCATCATTTGCCTACTATTTATTCTCCTCTTGAGTTCATTTGCATGCCAAGCCTTTATATTCAAAGCTTTTGAGTTTTCTTTCCCATTTATCACCTTTGAGTTGTTCATCATTTCAATCCTAGGGAAATAAGGTAACTGTTGGTATGATATGAATGTGAGTATGGATTGGTGGTCCATCTAATCATGTTCTTGAGAAGCATAATCTGTTGAGATATGATTAAACTGGGACTGAGGTGTCGTAAAGTGCTGGTGATAATGTAATTGCATTCCTCTTGCTACTATATAGAGTTATTGATGTGTGTTATGAAGCTTATAAGATCAATGTTGGTAATTGTCAGGAAAGAGGAAGGTGTTTCAGTTGATCCAACTTTTACTGTTAATGTAGTGTTCGGTAAGCGAGATGAGGTAATTTTAAGAATCTTGATTAGGTGTCTTTTTAGTACTTATTACAGGATTTTGATGTTTATATCAAGGAAATATACTGATATACCATATTTGCAGCCCATGCTGGTCGCTTGTGCTCGGCAATTAGTTGAACACATAAGGTAAATTTGCAGTTCCAGTTTCTTGTGTCCAATTCACTGTTTTGGAATATCAAGTGCTCAACCCTTCATTCCCTGATTTTTACCACTCTAAGGATTAATTTTGTAATTTTACCAAAAATACACACACAAATACAAAACTAGTCCCATAACTATAAGGGGATTGCATTTTTAGTCCTAAAATATCCTATGTAGCGTTTCTTGTTCTATGATGTACATGGATTTTGCAATATCATTTCTATAATGGAACATGACTAACACAATTATCAACTCATCGCCATCTCATATATTTTCCATAAGTGGAAAAACCTATGATGATGATGGTTTTGTTTCATCTCATCTCTTCTGGAAGGAAGGGCATCTGGCATAGTGCCATTTGTTTTTTGCAAATTTATAGTTTTAACTAATTTTAACAATTAATTGATATAAAACTTCATAATCGAATTACATTTTAAAGTGTAGTTGATGATGAAATATCCTATGTAGCAATTTTGGTCCTGCAAATTTTGATTCATTGCAACTTTGGTTCCAGTTTTTATTTTTCACAAATTTGGTCCCGTAACTTTTGTGCTGGTGCAACTTTGCTCCCTATAGACTGTTTCAATTTTTCATTTATTCCCAAATAATCCTTGTTGGTATATGTTTATCTCTGCAGCAACTCTGGATCGTCAAAAGCATTAGTGTTGTCTCTTGGTCTGAGAGACCATTCAACGGTCTGCTACGTAACCTTTTTTTTTTAATAATTTTTTTAACTATAATAATTTAAGGCAACTAAAGTGACCATTTAATTTATTTATCTTCCTCTTGCACAGGGAACCCTGAAGGGCATAGTTTCTGCTGTGATTGAGAAGCTTGCTGAGGTACCTTAATATATGATATTATGATTACAACATAATACAGTTGTGTGGATTAAAAAAGATATGCTTGTCAGTAAATTAAACATGTTGAAGAAAGGAATCAGATTTGAAAATTTGCTGCTTGTATCCTTATTTTCATGTATGATGTAGACTTATCTACTACACTCTGTTCGACATCCTCGCTTGAAGCAGCATATGTTAGGCTATAATTTGATATTTCCTTTTTGTTTCCTTTTATTTTTGGGATAATTACAAAATCATCCCTGAGGTTTGGATTAATTAAAAAAAAACAGAGGTGTTTCAATTTGAAAAAGGCCCTTCATGTTAGATTATGTCTTAAATTTGAGGGGGTAGTTGTAATATTTTTATAAATTAGGGAGTGTTTTTGAAATGTATTTTGAAAGGGGAAAATGTAGAATGGAATCAAACCTCAAGGTTTTTTTTTGGCAAAAACTTTAAAACATCTGAGTTTTTTTTTTTTTTTTTTTTGTATTTAGCCCAAAGCTTTGTGGGTGTTTTTGTAAAACCACTGGGCTATCCCTTTATTTTTTTCGAGAATTTTTATTGATGTAACCTCTGTTCAACTCGAGCTCAAGCCTTCAAGGTGCTGCCTTTTATTCAGTTTTGGATACAGTTCTGTTTGGAATCCAAGGGTATGAGGAACGGGTAATCAATCAATTGCATATAAAAACGTGTAAAATACATTAATTTCAATAATAAAATGTGAATTAGATAGAATACATGTTATATACAATCGATGCTAGTAATAGCATTCACACGTAGTACACAAAAAATTAAACTCAATGATCTTGACCATTCACATACACACACATACACAAAATTTAACCACCCGAGAGCTCGTTCTCAGGTACGTAAGAGATAATAGGAAAAATTGGCAACCATAAAACAAGAGAAATTGAAATGGTAAGAACAAAACAGAAAAGAAAAAGATTAGGTCGGAGAGATATGATAATCCTTGGGAACGAAACACCTTTTCCTTGTTCCATGAGGCTTATTATTCTGGTATTTTGTCGTCTTTCTTGAGCAATGCATTATATTTTCTCTCCAACTGCAAAGAGTAAGAGAAGATTGGCTATTGTTATTAAGGTTAATTACAAAAAGTACCCTTAAGGTTTGCCCTATTACACAAAAACTCAGCTAACTTTCAATTTTACAAAAAATCCACCTGGTGTTATTTCGTCTAACATTTACCCCCTTCATAAGCAAAAAATGTTTCAAAATTCCCCTCATATTTATAAAAATATTACAGTTTACCCCTTAATTTTAACACCAAATCAAACCAAAGGTGCTTTTTTTTAATTTTGAAAGTTAATTGGGTTTTCTTGTAATTAGCTCAAACATTAGGAGTGTTTTTGTAATTATCCCTTTGTATTATGATACACATGAACAAAAGTACAAAACCACTTATGAAGTAATCAAGGTTTTGCGGAAAAATCATTGTAAGGCAATATGGGTTAGTCAATACTACCCACTTTGGGTAGCTACCTAAGTGGGTTCTATACCGTTGATCAACACATATACACACACATCCACCCATGTATTGACTATTGATCCAACAGTATAAAGCTACCCAAGTGGGTAGCATCGACTTTCCAAGGCAAAACTATGTAGCAACGATACATCGTGGTCCTCGTGGACAAGGTTGACAGGCTTAGGTCCAGAACAATTTTGTCCTCCATGAAAATTAAAAAGAAAGTCCATTAATGCAACACAAAAGACAAACCTGAGCATTTTTAGTCTTAAGCCTCTGTATTTCTTCAACCAGACTTCCGACGCTGAAATTTAAAACTCAGCTTCAGCAATTTTCGACATATAAAATCTAAACAAGCACACAGACTATGCACAGATTTTCGCTTCATCATACCTTTGCTGCATTTGAATCACCTGAGCTTGCAACTCTCTCTCCTTCACAGAACTAGGGTTTATCTGCTACAAGCCACAAAAAGAATATTACTAACATATTTTCTTCTGAATCAGCAGCAAATATTAACAGAAGCAACTCTACCTGCAGAAGGTCATTTATTCCTGTCTCTGACAACTCACTAGCATTATTACCTGCACATGGGAAAAATATCAACATCCGTCAAGCCAGTTGAGGCAAAAGGCTACAAGTGGCTGGTGACTTGGTGTTTCATAGATTTTCGGGATAATTACAGAAACCCCCTGAGGTTCGGGCTAATTACAAAAATATCCAGAGATTTTTTAAAATTGCAAAACACACTCCTTGAGGTTTGAATACGTCTTACATTTTCCCCCTTCATGAGAAAAAAAAATTTAAATCTCCCCTGATATTTACAGAAATATTACACTCACCCCCTTAAATTTAAGACAGAATCAAAACTAAGGGGGCTTTCTGTAATTTTGAAACTATCTCTAGATTTTTTTTTAGGGATAATTACAAAAGCACCCTTGAGATTTGGGTTAATTACAAAAAAAAACTAGAGATGTTTCAAAATTATGAAAAACCCCTTCAAGATTCATTTTGTCTTAAATTTAAGGGAGGTAACTGTAATATTTTTGTAAATGTGAGGGGGTTTTTTGAAATTTTTTTGAAAATCAATAGGAAAAATGTAAGACAGAATCAAACCTCACGGGGTTTTTTGTAATTTTCAAGGAACTCTGGGTTTTTTTGTAATTAGCCCAAACGTTGGGGATGTTTTTGAAATTATCCCTTTTTTTAATTAGCCCAAACCTAAGTTTTTTTCCAATTATCCCTTAAAATAAAGAATTACCTGACGTTTGTTCCACAAACTTGATCAATTTAACTAACTCTTCCTGACAAGATGAGTGGACAAACATCAGCAACAGATAATTGAATAAATGTGCGGAGTTTTGAGCAGACTCGCAGAGCTTACTCTTTGCATGGCGTTCTGCTGCAGTATGCACTGCACCGACGGGAGAACTGAAGCAGCGGAAAGGCTCGGAACTGTTGGGCTTGTAGAACCACCAGAAATTGAGTTAGAGTGGTTGTGGTTTACAAGTCCCTGAAATAAGATAAAAGGCAATGGTTAAACGCCATTGCCTGAAAAACAGAGCAAGTTTAACAAATATGTTCTTTTGCGTAGAGCATCATCGAAAGGGCGAATGCTCACTGAAGAAACTGCACGGAAATTTAGGAACCAAAATTTGCATAATCTAAAGTGTGTCCTCAATTAGACATGTACTATGTCAGTGAATTGGGACCATGGTCCTCAATTTAGGTGCACACACCTATGCATGAATCATTTACTTGTAAGGTGAAAGTGTTTATCAAGCAACTTTGGAGTAGAAAGAAACAAAAAAACATAAGACCATTGGCATTTTAAATCACAAAAAAAGAGACAAATTTTTTAACTACAAAAAAACCCTTGAGTTGGGGAAAAAAATCATGCTAACATTCTTGTAAATGTCATGGATTTTTTTGAAATATTTATACAAAAATAAAGGAAAAATGTAATGGAATTAATACCTATACATTTTTATAATTTACAAAAAACTTATATTTTTTGATTACAAAAAAACCTTATTATTTACATATATATCCCATATATATATGCAAAAAGATAGTGTTAATCAAGCAAATTTGGAGTAAAAAGAAACAAAATAGACATAAGACCATTGGCATTTTAAATCAACTAATGGATAAACATGGCCAACTAATCATACTACAATAAAACTATATACAAGCAAGATTTGCCAGTTACAACACTCATGCTATACAAAAATAAAATAAAAACTTCAATTGATACCTTGAGATTCAAATCTGCTGAAGTGACTTTAAAACGTCCTCTGCGTTCAACAACAGCACCTTCCGATGCATCATCCCCTACAATGCACGTTTAAGTATGGTTGGAGCATAAACACATAATGTAGAAATACTAACAGAAAAGCTAATCCTTATATAATAAAGTAATGTTGCAATTTTTACTAAATGCATTACCAGCTGTAGGATTACTAAAATCTTTCTTTTGGCGATTCTGCAGCGGACCACTATAATTTCGCTCAGCCGGGTATCTTGGTTGCAGAGATTCCCTTCATATGCATTTATACCAGATCACAATATTATAAATGAGTTCAGTAACAAAGTGTGGAAGCAGAAGCAATAACTACTATACAAAAAAATGATTAACTACCACATTGATAGTGTAGGATATGATAGCAAATACTTCAACTGACACATTGCATATTACTACAAAAGGTCTCCAATACACTTTGCAAATGTTTGTTACATTATAAGATGACAGACTACTTCAACCAACACTTGCCACTAGAAACAAGTCAAGATAATCATGTTGCAAATGTCGCATTTAACCTCTCTTGGATGATCCTCTATTCTTAAGACAAGCAGCTATAAAATATTCAAAACGTACAGTACACGCACCCTCACCTATTCACCTTTAGGAATAAATAAATTGATTTGGATAGGCCGTGTACTTGGAATTTGCAAATTTAATCAGCAAAGTTCTGCAGTATCTACGCATGAGTATATTTGTAAGTCTTCGATGCAGGATAGGTTCAAATCCTCTAGAAGCCTTTTAGCATTGCAGCTGTCTTTTTATTTACCAGTAAACGTATTTGTTATCTAAAAACTGGGGGGAAGAATAAAAAAAGGAAAACTAATGCATTTTTCTCTCAAAACAAATCTCAGTTCCCCAAAACACACCCCTGCCCCAGCGCCTCACCAGGAAACAGAAAACGAGAATAAGAAGGATAAGTCATGAGAGGGCAAGTAGCAGGATAGAAGATTTTATAGATTTAAAATATGTTTCTGTAGATAACTTAATATGCACCCATAAATTAAGAGGGAAGTAGAAGTCAAGTTCAAACGTAATTCAACAAAATTACAACTTCTGCAAGAAAAAAATCAGCAGTTAAAATTTCGAGGAGGCAAGCAATGTTCCATCCCACCTTTTAACTATCAAGAAACAGATGCTTTACCTTTTCAAAATAGAATTACATACTCTAGCGTCCAAAGAGAATATACCTGTCTCCATCACCAATAACCCTTTTAGCGGAGAGAACGTTATCCTGCATAAGCGAGCCACTGGAAGAAAATTTACGCCCTGCAGTGATAGAGTATGACAAGGAGCCAATTTGACCAGAATCTCCAGATTCATCTCTTCCGGGTTTCCGATCCACAGCACCTGTCAATGGCTGCTGTTGAACTTGCTGTTCAGAATCTGAATGGACAGAATCTCTCGAACTTGGACTACCAGCACCAATGTCATCCTCACATACATCAAAACAACCTCTGTGCTCAATAAAAGTCTTGAATAAGTTTACACCTCAGAGGTGCATTTGCAAAGTCATAAACTCACACACTAGTAGCTACAGAAGTCCTCAGAGAAAATTGACTCATCAAGCCAGTGCATGGGTTGGGAATACATAGGAAAAACTCAAGGATGCATACATATCGTACGTATTATGCGTATATTTGGCTTCAAACCACAATGCCCTATACAAACCTATGAGTAGCAAATTGGGCCACAAATAGCCTAGAACCTAATTCTATTTTAGCGGATAAAAAGCTGAGATGTGACCGGCAAGTAAATGATTGTCAAGGCATCAAAAACAAGGCTGTCGGGATGGATGAAATTGCTGGAAACTGGAAATTCAATTATATTTCAAAAGCTAAGAACAGGTGACCAGTTTATCTAGATGTTTTTTTCATGGGTAAATTTCAAAAAAGAAGGGTTCAGCTGATGAATGATATAGAATAGAACAAGGCCTTAATTATTAGAAGTTTTGCAAACAGAATAAGAACAAAAAGGTTTTTAATCCAAGAAAACAACGGGCTGGTTGGTATCACTTCCTTTTCACCTTTTTGAAATCATTTTTAGATAACTGTTTCCCAAAATCAGAAAATAGTATCAGATAACTCAACTTATTAATCCACCCAAGCTTCATATTGAAAAGCTAGCAAGTAAATTAAAAAAATGAAGACAATGAATTATTGGCACTGAAACCAGAGCAGAAGCTAAAAAGGTCAAATAGATTTTGATGGCATACTTCAGAGCCTGAAGAGGTTTTATAGGAAATGCAGCAAGCGAATTCTCCAAATCATCGATATCATTGAGCTCATCCTAAAGAAAATAAGAAACAAAGTATACAGATCAGGAATAGGAAACTAAAGGGAAAATAGGCAACATAAAGAAGCTATAAGATATTTGAAGGATAAAAGAGACACGCGCGAGTATATATATATGTGTGTGTACATATATGAACATATATATATATATATAATATATATATATGCATGAACAAAAGATGGAGAACCATTAAATATCTCATGTTATAACTCATACTTCCAATTGAGATGCAGTATTAGAATGATTAGCCTGCCCGGAGTACAGCCTATCCACAGGGGAACCAACATCATCTTGCCCGTCCGCGTGCTTCTCACTCACGCTTGAATCTTCTGAATTTAAAATAAAATCATCTTGGATCTGCAAGCAACAAAAGGACCTTAATGAAGCTGGAATTTACGGAAACTTTCACCAACTGATCAGTGGACTAGTGGCATACAAGGGCAGCTTGATTCTTCAAATCCTCCAGATTGAAATTCCAGGCACTGATTCCTCGAATATATTCTTGCTGCACAGCGACAACTCATGATGAGAGTGGTTTTTTCGAAATATGCGCATGATAATATTTGGGAGATTTGTGATCTTATGAAAGGGCATCATATCTTGACCAACTTTTATCACTTTAAGAGGAATCGTGAAATTATATGCAGCCACAGGAAGATTCAATTGTATCATTAGACATAAAGCCAAATCATGATAAAGCAACAATAAAGGTAAAAAGATAGTAAACATATACATATGCATCAACAACGAATTCCCCATTCTTCACTAAAACTGCTTCCCAAGGTTTATCATGTGTTAATCTGATTCAATTAAGTCCTTCCCTCAAACAATTTCATACTCTATAACAAGCAGCCTTTTAGCAAAAGGTAGCAGCAAGCCAAACTGCCCATCATTTTAAATGATTTGAGAAGCATATTACAAAATGGTTCAAGAAAAGGAGAGGAAGGCATTCAAGTTCCTTCCGGTTGCTGAATGGAAGTCTTTCTTTCTACGAAGTATGAAAAGTATGGCTCTGATATGGTTTTGATTCTTGCAACATATAAGCAAATGAATTACTTATTTAGTCTACTTTGGACCTTGTAAGCTGCTAGCAATGTAGAAGTGCAAAGAAGGTAGATAGAGAGGGAAAATTGTCCAGAATCCACATGAAAACCACAGGTGTTTGGGGGCCATTCTAAATGGACTTCTAGACTTGCAAGTCCATTTGCAGAAGTAATGAATGTTTGGTTGTTAATTTTGAGGGGAATAAGTCACTCGCTCAATCAGTTTTTACAACAAGACTAAAAACCCAGGCAAAGCATAAAGGAAGTTTCAAGATACAGGATCTTCTGCAAGTATGTTTCCCCTTCCAAAAGCACTTGTAACATTTGACTTGGCTGAATTCTCTCACCTGTGATAGATGCTCCTTGTCCTCATATAATGCCTTATTTTGTACAAGAATATCTGCTTCTTTAGCCTGGAAAAAAAAAAATTTAGTCCTAGAGTTCTGACAGTCAAAATTATAGCAATGAAGCAAAATGCCATTTCTGTAAAAGAAAAAGCAAACAAACACGAGAATGAGATGAGCATGAGACCTTAAGCATCCTAAACCGTTCACCTAGAGGGGAAAGACCGTCAAGAATAGTACGTGACAAATAATCACTTGAGCGAGCATTTTTGAAAAAAGGGTGCTTCAAAAGCTTCTCGGAGCTCGGGCGTTTTTTGGGATCCTTTACCAAGCAAGCAGCGACCACATCTTTGAAAGACTGCATAGTGTTGTATATCAGCAGCAATACAAACGATTCAGTATTAAAATTCTTTTTATACAAGATTAACCTTTGAGAATCTTTTGTCCCTTTCATAGTCCAGCCCTGGAGGCGCATTTTGTAGGGTCATCAGCAGAACCTGCATTTAGTATAGTGGAAGAAAGGTTCAGACAAAAAACATCCTAAGATTCAAAAATAAGATTTAAGTAAATTGACATAAAGAACCTTCATCGGCGGGTACTTGGAGAATGGTGCATGACCATGAGCAAGTTCAAGTGCTGTTATTCCGAATGACCAGATATCTGCTCTGAGAAAGCAAAATATTTTGCATAAGAATTGAGAAACATAACAAAAAGAAATAGATGGAATAAAATCACTTCAGCAAATAGATGGAATAAAATCACTTCAGCAGATTCTCACTTGAAATCATATCCATGCAATTGCTGCATGACTTCAGGAGCCATCCTGATAATGATAATTAAATTAAAGCAAAAAAAAACAGGTTCCCCGTTAAAACAAAATTCCATTTTGAAAATAATTAGTGCCTTAAAAGTTAAAACCACAACATTGCCTTTCATGCAAGATAATTTACCAGCATGGGGTTCCGACAAAGGTATTTCTTGACCGCTGACGATCACCAGTGTCAAACATGCCTGCTGCAACTCCGAAGTCTCCTAATTTAACTGTACCATTAGAATCAATCAGTATGTTCCCAGCCTGCGATATGTAACAAAGAAAGAGAATTAAATAAAGTGATATGGCTACGCCAAAGTTAAAGCAGGAAGAGCATAAAATAATTGGTTGGAGGTATGAAAGCGCATCAACCATACATCACATGAGACACATGACTCCAGAATGGTGTGAGGAGAAATAAGATGGCCAAGGTCAAATGGATATCTAACATCATAAGAGGAAGCTGAAAGATTGAGAAGGCTGTGAGAGTACTAGACTGAAAGGTGATTCTACGTTGGTATCCAAAACAAGGTCTCAACTCAAGAAAATGAATAGCAAACAATAGCCTGCAGTAAAGAAGCCAAACAGCAGTAAGAAAACAAAGCGACATACCTTCACGTCTCTGTGGATATGTCCATGGGCATGAAGATACACCAGAGCTTTGAGAACCTCGCGTAATAATGTAGCAATCACAGGCTCCTCAAAACCTTCTGGATAAGATGATTTCATAATATGAAGGCAAGATCCCGCAGCCATGTAAGGCATCACAACCCATAGGTTATGACCAGTGGTGAAGGAGCAGTGAGCTCGCAAGACATTTGGATGGTCAATCAAAATCATTGTCTGTACTTCTCGCCGGATGCCATCCTATTCATTTCATCATTTGACAACCGAGCATTAAAAAATAACAATTATAAATTAATAAAAAAAAAAGTGGAAATAGTAGAGGCAATTGCAAATCCATGTTTTTCACAGGATTTAACAATTAAGACAAGAGTAAGTCTCTCTTGCACATATTGACACCTTAGCCATTCCCACAGACACAAGTGAACACATAATTCTGATCATCCAGCAAGTCAAACCTCACAATTCTTCTCATTTGCACATCTTCTAAAAGTCATTTGCTTAGAAAATATTTACAGCATACTATTTTTTTTTTTCAATTCTTGCTCACAAATGCATCTGGTAGAAAATATTTCTTCAAAATTCTCCCTCCATCTGCTAATGATGCTTTACTACCAATTTCTACTCATTCTGACACAAATTTTCAGAAATCGGACTCCATTTCAGAAGTTGCGCAATTCCGTATAACTAAGTCTTTTTGTGCAGAACATATTGCTCATGAATTCAAGCGTTCTATATTAATATGTGGTATTAGACACAAGTTTAAAGTTTGCCTGAGATTCTGGTTCTTAGAAAAAGTTCTGCTGATGCAAAATATATTTCGGGTACTAACTGGAAAATCAATAGGATACCCAATATGCTAGTTGGGTGGAACAAAGTTAGGTAAACAACAAGAAAATTCCGATTTTAGGAAAATATGGAGACAGAATCGGAAAAAAATGTGGATGAATCCAAAAGATGTCACGTGCACAACAAGCAAGCAGCATAAATGTTAGCCGCTTTTCAGCAAGTATAAGTTTACAAAAGAGGCATTCTTTTTAAATTAGCACATTCGGAATAAGATGTCATACCAAGTCATTATTGCACTTCTCAAGATCAAGAACCTTGATTGCAACATTCTCATTAAGAGGTACACAGAGAGCTCTATAAACAGTAGCACTGACACCTTCTCCAACTTCCTCATACAACTTGTAATCTTTTGCAGTAAGGGGAAATTTTTTCTCTGATGCTTGTTCCATGACTTTGCTTATATTACGATATCAACTCTTTTACAACTTGGTGTCCTATTAAACATCAACTGACAATAGACAATGGCTGGAGTGCAGACAATGTAATGATTATTCCAATAACTTAACATATTCCTTATCCAAAAAAAGCTGTAGCAATCTCAACACTGATATTTAAAATCAATCTCCGATCATGGACCTTCCAAGAAAACAAATAGAAAGGACAAACCAGTCACTGAAGTTCACCCCGCTGTCAAGCCAAGCCTCCCTAGTAGTACAGTGTTTCAACACTTATATAAGTGATAATTTATCCGATCCTATAGACGATAACTGAGGTTAATCAGAACTATGCTCCACGATTCTCAGAAAAAATGTTCTTGTCCTGCTAATTCCAGGAGTTCAACCAACAAGAAGAATCAAACTGGCCTGTTCAACAAAAGCTGATGCAATAATATATCTGCACACATGAAATAGTAACTGCTAAGTAAACATACGTTCTGCAACACAAAAAGTGTTTTTAATAAATTCTACACTGGATTATGTGCACAGCAATATTTCACCATACATTTTACACACATTCAAATGTATGTATGTTCAAGTGTGTTTAAATGTAAGATGAGATGCACCAACGGTGTACACCACCATGTGTATTATCTATAATACAAGGAAGGTATAGCATGTGTGAATCAGTTTTGATGTGTAGTATGAAATGCACCGATTCATATGCTGAAACTCAACGCTCATGTGAAAATGCAATCATATAAAAGCCGAATGCTAGATAATAACTAACGCACAATTTATCGTGTTACACGGCTAAGCAATGAGCAAAAAACTGAACAGTTGATGATGTTTGAGAGCTTCTCTAACCAAATCACGTCAAATGCCACTCCGATGCAGAATTGCATTCAATCTAAAATTCAAATCTGCATTCAATCTAATATCCAAATTACATGATCCGTGATATCATATCCGCGAAAAATCATTCTCAGAATGCAGAAGCAATTACCACACCAGGTAGCAGATGAGGAGAACACATCAAAAAATAACAATAAACGAAATAAAACTATAAAACCAATGAAAATTCATCAATTCACGAGCAGTTCTGCTATGGTTCCAACGGACCTAGGGTTCCGGCGACGGAGAATTCGTGGAGGAGAAGTGAAATGGCTGACGAACGGAGATGGCTTAGTATTGGGTGGTGATAAAACCTTTCGTTTTTCGACTAGTCCGCCGTAGACGATGACGATGTCAATATAATCGTTAGATGTAAGCTCTTTCGTCTACGACTGACCAAATTAAGATATTTTCTGATTCATCTTTTTTAATATATAATAAAGGGATAATTACAAAAACACCCCTGAGGTTTGGGTTAATTACCCAACAAAAAGATGTTTTAAAATTATAAAAAAATTCTTCATGTTTGTTTTATCTTAAATTTAAAATTATAAAAAAATAACTGTAATATTTTTGTAATGTCATTTTCGGGTTTTTTAAATATTTTTTAAAATCACAAAAAAATGTAAGATTTTAAAAACCTCATGATTTTTTTTGTAATTTCAAAGAACTCTAGTTTTTTTTTTGTAATTAGCCCAAATCTCAGGGGTACTTTTGTAATTATTCCTAATATATATGAAAAACTTTTCCTTTCTTTTTTTCTCTTTTTTCCTTTTGGAGCAAAAAAATAATTGTTAACATATGTTTCTTGATATTTTAGATTTGTTAATAATTTGTTAATTTCCAAAATAGAATGGATGTTGATGGAGATAGTAATAGCCGAACATTTTAACATATATTAAAATATATTTTTTCACTCTTCAAAAATATATATATACACAAATAAACTTTTTTTTTTATAACATTAGATATGTATATGTCACAATAACGAATAGTTGTTACACTTTTATTCTTACCTATTGATGTGGTAATTTAAATTTTAATTATCCTTTATTTACTAATTGTTTGGGTTTATACTTACTTATTATCAAACTTATTTTATAACATTTGATTCATTCACTAGGTACATATTTTTATGTTATTTATTTTGTGTTCTAATCCATTGTGATTTATTCTTAAAATTGTCGTTGACTTAAGCAACAGAGAGATTCTCGAGGACAACTCTTCGGCTCTTCTCACAGTTGATTTGTTTGTATTTCAGGTTAGATCTCAACTTTTAGACATTATTATTTTGGGGGCTTTGACACGCATAATTCTACACATTTAAATATATTTTTAAAACATATAAATCATTTTATTGTAATTATTACAACCATATTTTCAAAAATTATTATCTTTGTCTAAAATTCATACGTTTATCGATTTTCCCAAAAAAAAAAATACCAAAAATATTATCTTAAATCTTGATTACTTATTTTTTTATTTTTTTTTAAATAGTTACTAAAGATTAAAACTGAAATTTGTGAGGAGATATAATAGATAAGTAGATGGATAAGAACATTGTATCTAGAGCTAGTAAAATGTATCCGAAAATCAAAAGATGGATTACATTTTTCTAGGCCCAAAAAATTCATCAATTTTTGACTGGTCTTGAGCCGATGGGTTCACAACTTTTAGACTGGCCCAAATATTTTTGTACATAAAATCGAAGCATGGGATGACTGGATATGTCTTTTTAGGCTTAGAAGCAAAAGTGTCCTGATTCAAAATACAAATGTTGACATTAGTGTGGTGGGCTCGTAGTTTTAAGAATATCTGACCCAACGTTTTGCCAAAAAATTGACACGTTGGAGTGGGAACCGAGAAGTTGGACCGGGTTGAGCGATTTCCATTTTTAATAAACAATTAATCATGAGCGAATGTTTCAATTTCAAATTATTGAATCACATGAATTTTCTAATTATTGGTCAACTATCATATGATTCGATCATTTTCAATATTTTTGTGCTACTTGTATGGATAGATGTTGAATATAATTGTCATAATGATAACTGTGAATTAATTATTCTAATTATGAAATTAATTCGAAAAATTATTTATGAGCTCGTTGCTAAATATTATTGATGTACTCAGAATAAATTTATGAAGAACCATTGCAATCTGGTCCATCCCTATTAAATATGAACAAATAAATATATTGTTTTATGTTAGTCCTATTATTGTAACGTTTTCAAAATTGAATCACAAATCTGAGTTATGTCAAATCTATTGCCAAGTCTGCTTCAAATATTTGATTTTTATTTTATTTTATTTTAACAAAAAAAACGCTTTTCGATAATATTTTTAATCTTATCTATTGATTTAGATCCTTATTTGAGAATTTTTCTTTATTTCTTATGACGTATTTGAGCTGGATTTTTTTTTTTTTTTCAAAAATTTTATCATTTCGATTCAAGGACACAACAAATCGAAAATGCAATTTAGTCAAACTGAGATTTTAGTGTTGCTCTGATGCCCAAAAAAAAAAAAAAATTTTATTAAAATGGCCCAATAAAGTCTCTCGATGGGCTGAAATAAAACAATCTGGGCATGACTTTCTGCACTGGCCCATGTCCCTAATGTATGGGCCATCGCTAGAGAATGCTTTCAAACATACTAAATTAAGCAGCCTAACTTAGTTTAAAAAAATAGTGGTACGTAAATAGAAAATTCTTTATTTATTTAATGTTGATGTACGAAAAATAATTTACGTGCCCAAACTTTGGTACCAAATCAAGTATATCCAAAAGCGGCAATTTCATGTTTTACATAAGAAGAAGAAAAATACGGCATAAGAAAGCATTGTTAAATTATTGAATTTGTTGTTAATTGTTGGTCAACTTGATTGTCATTTTGTTTTTTCTGCTCACAAATGTATCGGATAAAAATAATTTCATCATAAACTTGATCCACCAATTAATTATCTTATGCTTTAAATTAATTATCATCCTTGATCAATTCATTAATCATCATTTTCAAGAAATCGGACTACCATTTCAAAATATGAACAAATCACATAACTGTTTTAAGTCCTTTTTGTGCAGAACAATGAGCCACCATCCATTATGCTTCTGATTCTATATTAATATTTGGTATTTTTGAGACTTGACAAGTTTAACAAAAGTTTGCCTGAGAATTCCTGGTTCCATCCTAAAACCTGCTGGTGCAAAATATTTATTTATAACTTTTCCTTAAATAACCAGGAAACAACCCAACATCGACATATCTCAACAAGCATTTAGAAATAAAATATAATTTTAAGTGAAAAAATTTAAGTCTAATAAATATTTTATATTGAGAAAAGATTAAATTTTATATGGGTCATTTAAATATGAATCAATCAAAAAATTTTTAATCCACGAAAAATAACACTATAAAATTTCTAATAATGTTAAATGTATCCAAAAGCAGCAATTATTTATACTTAAAGAAGAATTCTTTTACGGCATAAATTAGCAATTAGAGAATAAAATGTTTTAAGTCAACTTTTTTAAGTCATTATTTTATACTTAACAAGATCAAGATTGTAACTTGATTTTAAATTTTAATCAATCAAATCTTCTTAAATCCCACCCCTTGAACACTATTTTCATGTCTAATAACTAAATGTGTAGCACTGACACCTTTCTCCAAAACTTCCTCATACAACTTGTAATTTTTTGAGTACTCTCAAATTTTTTTTTTTTTCTGGGGCCATCTCAAACATGACTTTTAATTTTTCATGCTTGGACTTTTTTTTGTACAATTTGGGTTATCCTTCTTAAACTTTTCAACTGACAAGACTCAATCAACTGAAGCTGGATTCACCTTTATAACACGATGAAGGCTTGAGGCCCATTCCCATTACTTGACACGCACGCAGTCACGTGTATACACACACAAAAACAAGAGGAAAGGGAGGTAATAACGAAAGAGTTCTTCCGTGATTGCAATGATTTCATGAGGTTGTATATTTCTATTTTATGGAATGGGCCCAATGAGAACAACTGACTGGGCCCATTAACCACGTGTTTAGTATGGTGTTAAGCAAAATTCAATCTACAGCCCAACAGCACAGACTCTTCTAGTCTTCAATTGTTGTCACATAGTAAAATTCACTTGATTTTTTTATGAGATTTTAAAGTTTTTTTTGAGCATTGAAATTTTATAGTCCAAAGCGACACTTCATTAGGATCCAGATGAAACTATGCTCCGCACGATTTCAGAAAAAGAACTGAGGCTCTAATTTATAAATTTAAATTACGATAAAAAAATGTCCATAATACTAACCATAATTAATGATTTTTTACTATAAAAGATAATTATTTGAAATTTTTGGATTTTTTGAAAAAGCTTTTTCGATGAAGGGGGTATATATTGTATTTGTTTGCATATATGAATATCATATGAATGATATTCAATGTATTCGCATATCTTGTTTGTTGAAACAAATTATTTATTATGATAAAATTTTTTTTCCATAATTGCATTACAAATTGGAACACTATGTATTAAGTTTCCATGACATTATTGACCAATCTTAGATTTATTTCAGTAATTTGTATTTCTCTTCAAAAAATTTTTTCCAATTTTCATGTAAGGAAAAGCAAAAGAAAAAACGTATTATTTATGTTTATTAGTGTGGATTTGTTATAATACAAGGAAGGTATAGCATGTGTGAATCACAAAATTTGATGACGTATTAATACAAATATACTCCGATTCATATGCTGAAACTCAAATTTGAAAATCAACTCATTTGAAAATACAAAAAAATATAACCGAATGCTAGATAATAACTAAACCGCACAATTTATCGTGTTACACGGCTAAGCAATGAGCAAAAAACTGAACAGTTGATGATGTTTGAGAGCTTCTCTAACCAAATCACGTCAAATGCCACTCCAATCTTTTTCAATCCCTAAAACCCTTCAAATCTGCATTCAAAACTAATATCCAAATTACATGATCCGTGATACAAGATCCGCGAAAAATCATTCTCAGAATGCAGAAATCAATTACCACACCAGTTTTTAGATGAGGAGAACACATCAAAAATAAAGATGAATAAACGAAAGATAAAACTATAAAACCAATGAAAATTCATCAATTCACGAGCAGTTCTGCTCCGGATGGTTCCAACGGATAACCTAGGGTTCCGGCGCGGAGAATTCGTGGAGGAGAAATGAAATGGCTGACGAACGGAGATGGCTTAGTATTGGGTGGTGATAAATCCTTTCGTTTTTCGACTAGTTCCGCCGTTAGACGATGACGATGTCAATATAATCGTTAGACGTATGTAACTCTTTCGTCTAATCGACTGAAAGGATCCAAATTAAGATATTTTCTGATTAATCTTTTTTAATAAATATCAATAAAGGGATAATTACAAAACACACAAGAATCGTTTAAATCCAAATAAATGTAAGTAAATTATAACTAATCACAAAAAAAAATTTTCAAAATTTTTAAACAAGTTTTGAACTTTGATAAGGGTAGACACTTAGTACCCATATCAATTTGGATTAAACTTCAGGATGCCACTTTTTCAAGATTAACCAAACCTTTTGAAACAATATCTCTTATAAAGTGAAAAAATGCGAACATCAACACTGTTTGGTTTTAATTTCAAAAACTCTTGTTTTTTTTAGTTGAATACCCAAATCTCAGAGAGTCGAAAAGACAACAACTTTTTGTTTTTATTTCTAAACAAGACCTTATAAGAAAAACTTTTTTTTCTTTTTTTTCTTTTTTGTTGTAGTTTTGGAGAAAAAAACATAAGAATTGTTGATTTTTTCTTTATATTTTAGATTTAGAATTAAAAATTTGTTAATTTTCCAAAAAGAATGGATGTATAATGGAGATAGCCTCGGATATCTTAATAACCATTTAACAAACATTCCACATTTTATCTACTCAAACATATATTATAATAAGTGTGCTCACCATTTTTACATCTTCAAAAAAATATATTAGACAAATAAACTGTTTTCATAACATAACTTGGGGACTTTTTATGTATATGTCACAATAACGACATTCACAGTTAGCATTTGACACTTTTTTTGTAAAATCTTTTCTATATGATGGGATAATTTAAATTTTTTATTATCTTTTATTTAAAATCTAATTGTTTCTCCCAAGTTTTCATATCAAATTTAGTCAAATGAATTTCTAACATGATCAACTCATTTAATCAAGGCTCGTGAAGTAACAAGTATTTATCAAGGATAACCCCATTTGATTCATTCATTAGTTTAAAGAAAGCTTATGATCAAATTTTATGTTAAAACTTTAACTGTAATCCATTGATCAAACTTTTTCTTCCAAAATTGTCATTGGCTTAACCAATGGAGGGATTTTTGAGTAAACAACAACAAGTTAGGCTTGGATTTGTCCTCAAAACCCTCACGTTGTTTGATTTGTTCATCCAAGTCACCATGAAGGAAATCAACTTTTAACATCCAATTGTTAATTTGGGAGCAAATTGAGCAACAAGATTTTCTCTAAAAATAAATTTTTAAAGAGTATAAAATTTTATTATCAATTATTACAACCATAAAACCTTTCAAAAATTATTATCATTGTTTAATCTTGTAAAGATTTACAATCAACTATGTGATTTCCAAAAGAAAAAATCCAGATTAAATATTATTTCTTAAATCTTAATTTAGTGGATTCATAATTCATACTTGAGAGGGTTTTAGAGAACATCATAGATTCAAACACAAAAAACACATAAGATGTCATTTTGAAAATCAAAAAATTTGTTTGGGACTCTAACATGCTCCTAGTTTATCCAATGTGTTCACAACTTCATTCAATTCAATGATTATCAGACACAAAATTCATTTTCATGTTAACATCGGGGATTCATTAGCATGTTTGAAAGCTTGCCCAGTATCATCTTCATATATGCACATCATTATCATTCACATTGAGCAAAAGCATCATTGATATGAGAATCGGAACAAAATATTAGGGTCAAACATCCACCTCATTTGATATGTCATTTTCTTAAACAATTTGAGCTTAGAAGCAAATGCAAGAGAATTCAAGTTCATTGAATAACAAATCCCTTAATTAATTTTAAAACCGAGGTTCTCTCATTCCAAAGTCTATAGCTTTAACCCCTTCAGGGTAGCAAGAAAAACACATTTTATGGACCAATCTAATTTGTCATTCTTTTGATGTACAAATGCAGAACACCCAAAGATTTTCAAATTAGAAAAATCGGGTTTCCCGATCCACACCTCTTCAGTATTTCCATTCCAGGGACCGGGGACCTATTGATTAAATAGGCAAAAATAACAAAGTTCAAAACCTTTAGAAAGTCCAGAAGAAAGCATGCTCCTACTCTTTCTAAAAGTGTTCTATTCATCCTTTCAAATTAACAATTTTCTTTGAAGAATAGACAAACTTGTGCCTTTTTATACCAAATTATCATATGATTGTCCATTAAATGATTTTTATGCTACTTGTATGGATTTAATGTTGAAAATAATTTTAAACTTATCAAAACTGTGAATTAAAAATCACCCAAACTTTCCCGAATAATCATCAATTATGCTGATAAATATTATTTATGAGCTCATGATCAAATTATTGATGTATTCAAGAAAATTTTATGAAGAACCATTGTTTAGGGTTAAATAGAAGAACTTGACTTTTGATGTTTACCATCACATGATTCAAAATGAACAAATCAAGTTTGTTTTTACAATTTTTTAAGAATTAATCCTTTATTGTGACCAAGTTTTTATCAAATCACAAATCATTTGACACAGGTCAAAACTATTGCTAAGTCTTTTAAAATTTTAATTTTGTATTTTTTGAGATTTGTTTATTTTATTTCTTAACAAAAGTCAAACCGCTTTTTGCTAACATTTTTAAGCTTATCTATTGAATTAGATCATTGCAATTCTCGTGACTATTTGAGCTGGACTTTTTATATTATTTCTTAAATTCAAGAACACAATAAATGGAAAATTCAAACACACAGACTTGAGGTTTAGTGTTTTTATCATTGGCTGAAACAAATCCATTTTGCCTTTGAGTAAGTGTTAAACAACTGTTTAAAAGGTGTCAATGGAATGTGCATGCGGAGTCAATTAGCCATTCATAATCACTCCAAAGCATTTGAAGGCATTCATGTGTGAAACGACTTTAATACCAAAACACATCACCCATATGATCATTAGAAGTAGTCAAGTTCAAGTCATTGGTTTGGTTTTTATTGTTCCCGTTATCATTGTATTGCTCTGATGCAAAAAATAATTTTGATGTAAACCATGCTCAACAATTATAGCATTTCTGTTATTCCTGATGGGCTGACAATTTATTGTTATTGTTATTCCCATTTTTTCTGTTATAACAATCTGGGCATGACTTTCACTGACCCACGTCCCTTTTAAGATCTAATTCCTTACTCTTAAGGCCATTAATCACAGAGAATGCTTTCAAACATACCAGAATTAAGCAGCCTTTCATAGTTTAAGAAAATAGGATGGCACGTAAAGCGGTATAATCATCAATGTTTTTATCCATTCTTTATATCTGATCTACGAAAAAATCAAGATTTTCATCCAATCCTTTGTCAAATCAAGTTTAAATCCAAAAACTTTTCAAGTAAGAAAATTTGGAAGGTAATGAAAGTTTGAGAGAATAAAACTATAATTTTAAGTCAACTTGCCAACTTTTCTTAAGTCTAATAAATATTTTAATGGATTAACAAGCAAACTCTTGAATAGATTTTATATATTTTTGTTCATTTAAAACATTTTTGTCAATCAAATCTTTTCATCTTTTGTTGCCAAATAGAAAATGTCTATTGAAGGGTTCCAAGTGAAACCACGTGCATGGCAACACCGATCGTTATCACGTTTTATAATCAAGAATATATATCACACGATAAGACACAAGTAATTCAGCAGAGACAAAAAACTGACACCAAGAAATCAAAGCACCCACTTCCGTAATGTGGACCACTATCTAAATGCAAAACACTTTTTTCATGAGTTTTTTGACCACCGAGTCCAACCGAGATCAACAAGGGACCACACAGAGTCCAAAAAAAAGCATTAAAAGGACCACACAAGTGGTCCAATTTTCATAAAGCCCCCCTATCCCCTCGCACCTATTCCACCGCCGTTTTTTTGTAACGTCATTGAAGCTATTTCCAAAAACTACTACTTTCAAAGAGATAAGGAGGAGGGAGGAGAGATTATTTTTTCTACTGAAGCAAGTCCTTATCAAACCGCATCATTGCAGCTTCATCACCATGATCCAAGTTTCAACCTTTATAACACGATGAAGGCTTGAGGCCCATTCCCATTACTTGACACGCACGCAGTCACGTGTATACACACACAAAACAAGAGGAAAGAGATTAATACAAATATACTTCCGTGATTTTTGTAGGAAATTAAAATACAACTGTAATTTCTAAATACAAGAAAAATATAACACAATGAGAACAACAAACTGAATATTGAAATTATTAACCACGTGTTTAGTAAACCCTAAAGTGTTACAAAAATTCAATCTACAGCCCAACAGCACAGACTCCTTCTAGTCTTCAATTGAAACCCTAGTCACCCTAGTAGAAATTCCACCCAAAACCCTTTTTTATGAGGATCTTAACAAAGTTGGTGAACAAGAAATTTTATAGATCTCAAAATTTACACACAGGAAAACTAGAAATCAAATGCTAATTTTTAGAATCAAATATAATATGTATTTGTTTTGGAAAGATATATGAAATATCAAATAATGAATTAGTTTAATAGTATTGCATAGACAAGGAGTCAACGATTATTAACCGAGATAATGATAATTACAAAAGATTTTTCCCTAATTGATTTCAGTAAAATGGGTTAATGGGTTTGGGCCAAATTTTAGTCTTCCATATTTTCTTGGCCTTTAATCAAAATTGGGCCACAGTAATAATGCTTAATTCCAGTAGTGGATTAATGGCGAAATATCTTAGATTTAGCATAATCTTAGGTTCATGTTATTAATAGGGATAATTATAGCCCCAAGGTTTGGACTAATTACAAAAAAAATGTTTTATAATTCCATAATTACAAAAAGCCCCATCAAGTTTAATCATGTCTTAAATTTAAGTAGATATATATAATATTTCTATAAATATCATTTTTTGAAATATTTTTCTTTATGAATGGGAGCTCATAGATTTTCTATAGTTTTCAAAACCTTTTGATTTTTGGTAATTAGTCCGAACCTCGTGGTCTATTTTGTAATCATCCCTTAAAATTATTATATTATTTATGTTAGCTAGTGATTAACTCCTGTAATATTTAAATATAAGAAGATAACATGTGAAATGATAAAAATTATGTGAACCCAAATGTTGTGAATCATGTGTAGTGATTGTGTATTGATTTTTTAATTTACATTAAACATTTGCGATTTTTTTAATCAAAACAACACATGATTTCATATATTTAAATCATATATTTAAACAGTAAAATATTGTAAATAATATTTGGGAAATGAAACCAAACAAAAGAGACCGTAGTTCAGTCAACGTACGACAGGACTGGACATCATTCAACTTCGTTTTCCTTTCCTTGTCTAGACTTCATCTGGCACTTTTTCAACGGTCCAGATTTACGCCACGCAATCACGTGGTTGTTGCGATTACGACTTTTATGACAAAGACTAGGCCTATTATCAAAGTATATCCCCAATCTTTTCTACGTAATATTTAGGCTTAATTGTAATTTTTGTCCTTCAAGTATAAAAGAGTTGCATATTTAGTCCCTGTAAGTATTTTATATAACAATATTAGTTCTGTAAATCCAAATGAGTGGCATATTTGATCCTATACTCCTATATAACAATTTAGGTCATGTAAATTTTAATTTATATGCATTATTCCCAAATGGGTAAGTCATATTTTTTTACCATTTTAGGATCAAAATTACACAAACTCAAAATTTATGGAACCATAATTGTACAAAATCAATTTTTAAGGGACTTAAAACACTTAGAGGACCAAATACGTACACACGAAATCAAAATTGTTACACACTATAATTACATGATTAAATATGCTATCTCCTTAATCTTTATATTTAAGAGGACAATTTAGCCTAATATTTAAGATTAAATTTCTTATGATTCTTCCCCTCCGTTTGCATTCTTCTATTTTTATATTCATGTCTCGTGTTAAATGATATATTAAAATTATATGAAGATATATATTATTCTTTAGCACAAGAATTGCACCAATGACTAAATAATAAATGACAAATTACAACCCACAAATTCATAAAATCCATTAAATTCTACTTAGAGATTGTTATTCTATTACCATAATCTCCAATGACCATATTAAAATAATTTATTAAATTTACAACATATTTTTTAAGTTTTTAGTTGAATAGATATAATGAATAATGATATAAATGGTAAGGATACTCATTTTGGTTAGGATAAGTCAAAATTTTAGTTAATCAAAATTTAGATCGATCAAAACTATTAGTCGAATATCAAACCGAATTAGTTAGATCATTTTTTAGTACAATCCTGAAAGGGGTGGAGTCTGGTATGGACCAAACACATGTGAAAACTAATAAAATTGAGCATTAAACCACTTGTGTCATACTCGATTCCCGAATTAGTCAATCCTTTTTTACATTTTCCATTTGTTTTTGTATAAACTAAATTTTTATAAGAAAACTTAAAATAAATTAAATAAATATATATATTTTAGTTTAATTGAGTTAAAATAAAAAGTATAAGAACAACAAATTTATATATAGAAAATATATAAAAATTAAATACTTCAGCTTTCGAATCAAACAAATAATTGAAACCAATTTGAAAATCAAATATTTTTTAAAAAAATAAATCAACTCAAATTTCAATTTTGATATTGATACAAATTAATGATTTTAAATTTCTTTTCGAAGGAGGAACAACTAGGCAAAAGGGAATATCCAAAAGTCGTTCCGGATAAAATAGGAGGAAGAAACCAAAATCTGAAAGGAATAATTACAAAAACACCCTGAGATTTAGGATAAATACAAAAAACCCAGAATTATTTCAAAATTACAAAAAAAAAAAACATCAAGTTTGATTATGTCTTAAATTAAAGTGGTTAACTGTAATATTCTTATAAATATTAACGGTGTTATTAAATATTTTTTTGCTTATGAAGAGAAAAATATAAGATAAATTTAGGGACGGCAGTGAGGCGACGCATGTCGAGTATCTAAAACCCAAACCCACCCGGTCTAGAATAGGGTGGGGCGACCCATCGCGGGCCACAGGACGGGGCGAGGCAACCCGTTCTGCCATAGAATAAATAAAATTAAAATACATAAAAATTTAAAATTAAAATAAAAAATATATATTTATAGTATTTTTTTATAAAATATTATTTACAATTTTAATTTAAATATCAAATATAATATTAAATACATACAAAAATATATTATATATGCAAAATATATATTAAATATATTAAAAAAGGGGCGCGGGTACCCACGAGTCGGAAGCAAGAATACCAACACTCGCCCGCCCCACCACGGGTCATGAGACGGAGCGACTGAAACGGGTCGGTCTAGGGCTGGTCGGCTCCGGTCGAGCCAAAATTACTATCCCTAGACACATACAAACCTCGAGGGTATTTTTGTAATTTTCAACAATATTTGGGTTTCTTTGTAATTATCCCAAACATCCAGGGTTCTTTTGTAATTATCCAAATCCGAAATTAGACCTCGTTAGTCTTCTTGACTGCATCAGCAAATGTCCCTCATCATGGCAGCTGGGTAGCTTTTAATTAAACCGACAAACTATACACTGTTCCTTCACCCACCCCCCTTCTCCCCCTTTCGCTTTCTGTTTATTGAAACGGCAAAATATTTCTCATAACAATTCCAAAAGTAGCTAAACTAACCATTCCAAACTTCCCCACCTTTTCTCTCTCTACCACACCAAAACAAAGAAACAAAAGCAAATACATTAATATTTTTTTGCTATATTTCTCTTTTACAAGCAGTAACGTATATACGTACACATAGTCACACACAGTCGTGTGTGTATATGTATGCAGTCGTGTGTGTACGCCAATGGCTGAAGAAAGAAATCTTTGGAACTTGCTATAACAGTAAAGAATTTTCGGGGAGAAACTTGTGTTCTCGGGGTTCTGTGGGGTTTTCTTCACAGCTCATCTTAGTTTTATGTTTAATTAATTTTTTTCCCCTTTCGGATCAATAATTAAACCTTTTTTTTTTTTTTTTTTCGTTTTTATGATACTTTGCGTTGTTGCATTCTGCAAGTATTTGTTGCAGCTCATTAGTGGAGCAGTTAGCTTTTAATCGAAGTAGTTAATGTATATTAATTGATCCGTGTTGTATCATTGATTGTTTGGAACGGTGATTTTTAGTTCATTTGGAATAGGGAAAATGAGTGGTCGCAGGGGAAGAGGGATTCATTTCAGTAGGCTATATTCATTTTCGTGTTTTAGGGGTTCGTTTAGAGATGAACATAGTCAGATTGGGCAGAAGGGTTACTCAAGGGTTGTGTATTGTAATGACCCTGATAATTCGGAGCAGCTTATGCTTAGGTACCGGAGTAATTATGTTTCGACTACCAAGTACACTGCGATTAATTTTATACCAAAATCGTTGTTTGAGCAGTTTAGGAGGGTTGCAAATATATACTTTCTTGTGGTAGCTTGTGTGTCTTTTAGTCCGTTGGCACCGTACACTGCTTCAAGCATCCTTTGGCCGTTGCTTGTGGTTATTGGAGCAACAATGGCTAAGGAAGCAGTCGAAGATTGGAGGCGGAAGCAGGTTTATATTTTAAATGTTTTTCTTTTTTTTAGTTTTGTGAGCACATTTTTTGCTTCTGTTTGGTGTAATGTCCTTATGTTTTTATTGTTTAACAATCTGTGTTTGATGAGATTTTATTGGAATTGGACCAGGTTTAGGAGGGATCATGCCTTTAGCAACCTTCTCGTTTTTTTTTTCCTTTTCAATTCTCGTAGTTCTTTTCTTCTACGAATGTTTTATTTGTTATGAAAGCAAGTTGCATCAAACAGCTGCCAAATTGTTAAAACAGTGAAGATCCTTTCCTGTTGAGAATAACATTCACTGTAAAGTTTTTGTGATCTCCTTACAAGACAAAATTTAATTAGATTATTACCCTTTGACTCTGGAGGAAATATCTATATCGGGTAAGCCTATACGTATGCTTGGAAAATTTTCACTATACTTTTGCATTTGCCAAGTTCTTAGTTCTTTAGCGCACATAAAAAGGTGATGTTATTGGTGATTGATTTCATGGTGCATTTTGCATGTTTTCTGAGAAATAGGTCATCACAGCTTGCTTTTGTGATTAATAAAAACTGCCATGCCAGTGGTTTCTATGTAGTTTTTTTTTTTTTTTTTTTTGGGCGTACAAATAAAATGAGGTTTTATTTTCTATGTAGTTTTGTTTCTTTAAGATCATATTTACTTTTGCCTGTTCTTGTCATTTTATAGGTTTAACTTAATCCAGGTAATGAATTCTGATTTTCTTTTCAGGATGTAGAGGCCAATAATCGGAAGGTTAAAGTTTATGATAGAAATCATAATTTTCAACATACGAGATGGAAGAAATTAAGAGTTGGCGATCTTGTAAAAGTTTACAAGGATGAATACTTTCCTGCAGATCTGCTGCTTCTTTCATCGAGCTATGAGGATGGGATTTGTTATGTTGAAACTACAAATCTTGATGGAGAGACTAATCTAAAGGTGAAGCATGCTTTGGACGTTACATCGTCCCTACATGAAGATAATTCCTTTCAGCATTTTAAGGCAATTATCAAGTGTGAGGATCCAAATGAGGACCTTTATGCTTTCGTCGGAACGCTGTACTATGATGGTCAACAATATCCACTTTCTCTGCAACAGCTTCTCGTAAGAGATTCTAAATTACGAAATACCGAGTTCGTGTATGGTGTGGTTGTTTTTACTGGTCACGACACTAAAGTTATGCAGAACGCTACAGATCCTCCGTCTAAGAGGAGTAAGATTGAGAGAAAGATGGATAAAATAATATATGTTCTTTTTAGTCTGTTAATCTTGGTATCTTTTATTGGGTCTTTCTTTTTCGGGATAAGTACAAAGAAAGATATTGACGATGGGAAGTTAAAGAGGTGGTATCTCCGACCAGACGCCGCGACTGTGTTTTATGACCCGCAAAGATCGGCACTTGCTGCGTTTTTTCATTTCCTGACTGGGCTTATGTTGTATGGATATCTGATACCTATATCCCTGTATGTATCTATTGAGGTAGTAAAAGTTTTACAAACTATATTCATTAACCGAGACCAGGATATGTATTATGAGGAAACGGATAAGCCAGCACATGCAAGGACTTCAAATTTGAATGAGGAACTTGGTCAGGTAGATACTATTCTTTCTGATAAAACTGGAACCCTTACATGCAACTCCATGGATTTCGTCAAGTGCTCGATTGCCGGAGTAGCTTATGGCCGTGGCATGACAGAAGTAGAGAGAGCACTTGCAAAGAGAAAAGGGGATACACACCATGATTCTGGAATTACTTCGTCCAATATACAAAGGTCCGGTGATGACTTTGCGGGCTCGGGAAAATCAATTAAAGGTTTCAACTTCCACGATGAGCGCATTATGAATGGTCAATGGGTAAATGAACCTCATGCAGATATGATTCAGAAATTCTTTAGAGTGTTAGCACTCTGCCATACAGCCATTCCTGAGGTTAATCAAGAAACAGGTGAAGTTGCTTATGAAGCTGAGTCACCAGATGAAGCTGCCTTTGTCATTGCAGCAAGGGAGCTTGGCTTTGAATTCTTCGAAAGAACACAAACCAGCATCTCTTTGCACGAATTAGATCATAAGAGTGGCAGAAAAATTGACAGGTGCATTTTTTTAAATCTTCACGTATTTATCTGTTGGAAATCATTGTCGTTATTTCAAAACTTGGATTTATAATTAACAGATTGAGAGTTCTTTTCTTGACTAATTCCTTTTTTTTTTTTTTTTTTTAAATAAAAATGGAAGGTTTCATGGCCCAGGCTAGAATATTAGAGTAATCAATGAAGGAACTTCCAACAACAACCTCAGAATGCGTCAGGCACACACTTAGGACTTACTATCAATATATTGTTGAGTTCTCTAACATGGGGTATCAAAATTTCATTAAATTTCCACTAGCTTTCCTTTGACTTCATGTAGTGCTGCATTACATCACCACGAATTTGGATCTAATCTTCTGCACAGCACACCCTCTAAGTGCAACATACCCAAAAGCATGAAGTGGGCCTTGAATTAGGAAAGATAGCATTAAAGAATGTGGTATACTATATTGGTTAGTAAGAAAAATGCTGTTTCCTAGAACAGGATTTCTAAAATATAAAATACAATTTTCCCTTTAAGTTCCATATACTTTGTAGTTGATACTTTATATTGTTGAAGGACTACTGTTCAACAGAACGTGCCACATGCTTGTGGCCTTGAGCTTAAGAATTCAAGCCATATTGGACACGTTTCCCCCACCCCCCGAAAATGTCCTTTTTCTCCTCAGAGTGAGGTTTGTTTGTCAATGATTTGCCTCCGTTTTTAGCACAAAGACCAATAAAATGTAAAGTGAGGGAGATATTTTATTGTCCTAACTGTATATGATGTTACATTTTATAGATCATATACACTGCTTCATATCCTGGAGTTCAGTAGCGCACGTAGACGAATGTCAGTGATTGTAAAGAATGCTGAAAACCAGTTGCTGCTCCTGTGCAAGGGCGGACAGGTTTCTATCTCTAAGGACACTGATCTGGTAGAAATATCTTGTTTATAATTGTGGGATGATACGAGTCTTAACTTCCTTTCTTTGGTTGTATATACCACATTTTTTTCATGCAGTGTAATGTTTGAGCGGCTTTCGGAGGATGCGCAGGATTCCGTGGCCATAACAATGGATCATATCAAAAGATATTCCGAAGCAGGTTTACGAACTTTAGTAGTTGCGTGCCGTGAGCTTAGTGAATTAGAATATAGGTCATGGGAAGAGGAGTTTCTGACAGCCCAAACATCCTTGAATGCTGATAGAGATGCACTGATAGAGGCGGCTGCTGATAAGATTGAGAGGGACTTAATTCTCCTCGGTGCTACAGCTGTTGAAGACAAACTGCAAAAAGGGGTCAATTTCAAACTTGGACTTTGTATTGCTTGTTCTTTTGTGTAGTCTTTGCATCTCATTTTGAATGAAGTGAATGTTCCTCCTATTGATTGTATCCATTCTTGATCTTTTCTCGTATGTGCTCTGCAGGTCCCTGAATGCATTGAGAAGCTTGAAAATGCTGGAATTAAAATTTGGGTTATAACAGGTGATAAGATGGAGACGGCCATAAATATTGGGTAAGATTAATTACTTTTAACAATTTAATGCTTCTTTTTTCAGCGGTGCAATTTTTTCATTGCTGCAGCCGTAGTGGTAAACCATAATGCAGTAGTCATTATAACACTATATTTTTTGCAGGTATGCTTGTAGCTTACTGAGAGAGGACATGAAGCAAATTGTGATCACTTTGGACTCTGCTGAAATTAGTGACCTAGAAAAAAAAGGAGACAAGGAGGCTGTTGCAAAGGTACAGGTCTTACATCTCCATGACTGTCTATATTGAAGTTACACAATTTAATATGTCTGTCCATGATAGGCTTCAAGTGTAAGCATAACAAATCAAATCAGAGAAGGAAAATTGCAATTGAGCTCATCTGAAGGAAACTCTATTCCCTTTGGTTTGATAATTGATGGCAAGTCATTGACTTTCGCTCTGAGCAAGAATCTGGAGGATTCATTTTTGGATCTTGCAAATAATTGTGCATCTGTTATATGCTGTCGGTCCACGCCTAAACAGAAAGCTCTTGTACGTGTTATCATTGTGCTTCTTATTTATTCGATAGTCTTCATTTTCTTCACCCTTGTGTATTTAAGAATAACTGGAAGCAAAATAATGCAATGTCACTGTTGAAGATATCAGGTTACAAGATTGGTTAAAAAGGGTACGGGCAGGACAACGTTAGCAATTGGTGATGGGGCAAATGATGTAGGCATGCTTCAAGAAGCTGATATTGGCGTTGGCATCAGCGGTGTCGAAGGCATGCAGGTAATCTCGGCATCTGTTTTATGTCACTGTTGTTCTTATTGAGGCTTCTTTAGAATTTAGCAGAATTTGGTTCCAGTTTTTTTTAGGGGAAATAGGCAAAATACATATTTAAAAAATATATATATATTTAATACTCGACTTTTAAGACCATAAGGTCAGAGATCTTTTTATATCAACTAGTTCTTTCAACATTTATCCATATACAAATTTGGACTTGTTTGAGGATTAACTGTGCCATACGTGTTTTATTTTAATGTCTCCCTTTTACCTTCAGATAAGGTGTCAGCTTGCAACTATTTGTCGTTGGGAATAATGATGTATGCTTTGTATGCTCAGTTTTCTGTACGAATTTGATCGGTCAATAAGCTATCAGAAATAGAACATTTTGTTCCTTGGTTGAATGGGAAAACAGGAATAGAGGGAAGAGGGAAAATTAAAGACATTATTAAGCGTAAAAGTGTGTGCAATATTTGGATAGATAAACGAAAATTTGAATTTGTTTCCAAGCTTAAAAAATATACACACCTAACTCAACTGAATTATCAGTTTCCTGTGGACAAGTTTATTTCGGTCCATTCATTGTGCATGCTGCATCTCTGCTTCAGTAGGATAAACCCCGTTTTCTTATTCTCGTCATCTTTCCTTGTCTCCTGATCTGTTCTGATTTTTTTGTTAATTTTTCCCTCTAATGAATTTCTATATATCACCCATTCTTATATAACACTATTTAGATGCTAGTTTGGGATGTAATGTCCTTTTTCATCATGCGTTCCCATAACTAAATTTTTTTATTCGGGATGTTTTGGGTATTTTTATTCAGGCTGCAATGTCAAGTGACTTTACCATAGCACAGTTCCGGTTTCTCGAACGCCTCCTATTGGTTCATGGCCACTGGTGCTACAGACGAATATCTATGATGGTATAAAGTTGCTGATTTATTTTGCGCCTTCTTATTGGATATTTATCTAATGCATGTTGATATGCAAAAAAATTATCTAGTGCACTTATATAAATACTTGTGCATAATCAGTTTATATCAGCTGATGGGTTTTGGTGTTTTTTCTGTCCTCATGCTACGAGTGCAGATATGTTATTTCTTTTACAAGAACATTGCTTTTGGGTTCACTCTGTTCTGGTTCGAGGCTCATGCTTCCTTTTCTGGCCAACCTGCTTATAACGATTGGTATATGTCATTCTACAATGTATTCTTTACTTCACTTCCTGTGATTGCTCTTGGTGTTTTCGACCAGGATGTCTCCGCACGTCTTTGTCTGAAGGTAAACCCTTTATTTAACCGTTTCGTACTATAAATCTGTGGGTTAATTACAAAAAGGGATAATTAAAAAAAAAGGGTTAATTGATTTTTTAGTACCAGAACTATAGGCACTTTACAAGAAGCTCCGTTAGGTTTGACTATGTCTTAAATTTATTTGAGGGTAACTGTAATATATTTCTATAAATATCATAGGGGCTTTAGAATATTTTTTGCTTATAATTCTATGAAGGGGGAAATGTAAGACGGAATCAAACCTCAAGGTTTTTTTTCGCAATTTTCAAAAACTCCTGGATTTTTTTTGTAATCAGCCCCAACCTTGGGTGGTGGTGGTGGTGTGTAATTACCCCTTACAAAAATACCCTTGCGGTTTTGTCTAAACAAAAAAATCTAGTTGTCTTTCAAAATTATAAATACCCCTTGATATTTGTTTCTATTTTACAAATGACATCCGGAGGGGGGGGGGGGGTTGTTATTTGTTAATTAAAACCAAACCTTAAGGGGTTGTCTATAATACCTTAAAGGGGTATTTGCTTTTTCGAAAGATAATTGATTTTTTTTTGTAATTAGGCTAAACCTCAGGGATAGTTTTGTAATTAACCCTAAAGCTTTTTACATCCTACCTCATATCAAATTTAGGAAGTAAATGATTCCATTGTACACTTTACAGAATCCCGAGCTATATCAAGAGGGAATACATAACATTCTCTTCAGTTGGCCCCGTATTCTCGGTTGGATGTTAAACGGCATCATTAGTTCCATGATCATTTTCTTCTTCACAACCAACTCTGTCCTACATCAAGCCTTCCGTAGAGATGGTCGTGTGGTTGACTTTGAAGTACTCGGTGTTATGATGTACACTTGTGCCGTGTGGACCGTCAACTGCCAAATGGCACTATCCATTAATTACTTTACTTGGATCCAACACTTCTTCATCTGGGGTAGCATCGCGTTCTGGTACGCCTTTTTAGTGATGTACGGAGCCATGTCACCTAGAATATCCACGACCGCATACCAGGTTTTCGTGGAAACCTGCGCCCCGAGTCCTTTCTTTTGGCTGGAAACGCTTCTTGTTGTCGTGTCCGCTTTATTACCATACTTGTTGTACAGGTCGTTTCAGACCGAGTTCAATCCTATGATCCATGATGTTATTCAACGGCGTCGACTGGAAAGCCCGGAGGTGGAAGCTTCGAAGGAATTATCGGGTAAAATAGGTAAGTTGAGAGAGGAAGATTCATTACTAAGTAAATTGTAAATTATATTTGGTGGGAATTCAAAGTGGTGAAGCCCATGCATAGTTACAACTGACAATGAAAACAGATTTGTTGTATAGAAGGGTAGGTAGTCTTCTCTTCAAGAAGGTTTTAACGTGTGTATATTAAAAAAAATCCAGAGATGCTTTACAATTACGAAAAAACCCCACTAGGTTTGATTCTCTCTTAAATTTAAGTGGGTAACTGCAATATTTCTATAAATATCAAGGTGTTTTTTGAAATGTTTGCATATGAAGAGAGAAAATATAAGATAGAATCAAACCTCAAGTTTTTTTTTTTTTTTTTTTTTTTTTGCAATTTTCAAGTCACTGGATTTGTATTGTAATTAGCCTGAACTTGAGGGGTTGTAATTATCCCTTAAAATTACAATCACCTCTTTATTATTTATTTTTATTTTGCAAATGACCCCTCAGCAGGGGGTATTCGTTAAACAGTTACAAACCTCAATAGTGTCTTTGTTGTACGGATATTTGTAATTTTGAAAGATTATTGGATTTTTTTGTAATTAGGCCAATCTCTTGGGTAGTTTTTGTAATTTAACCCCAATAGGCAATAACTAACTTTGAGGAAGGAAGATCAAAGTAAATTGTAATTTTGTAAGTGTTGACTCCTGGGAAATTTGGTGAGACTTCAAAGCAACCCATGTTCAAAATTACAAGTGATAATAAAACAGGTTTGTTGAATAGAAGGTAGATATAGTCTCCTTTTCAGTATATATTTTAAGGGGTTAGGCGGGACTTGAAAGCGTTAGATTTGGGATATAATTGGAAAAAAACGGAAGTTTTTGAAAATTACAAAAAACCGCTAAAATTTGATTGTGTGTTAAATTTAAGGGGTAAATGTAATATTTTGATAAAAGTGAGGAGAGTGGTGAACCCCATGCACAGTTACAATTGATAATAGAGCAGGTTTGTTGAATAGAGGGTAGATATAGTCTCCTTATCAGTATATATTTTAATTACATGTATATTATTGCAGTGAAAAACTTTATGATTTTCCTGCTGCATCAACGGCAATAGACTCTTACCTACCTTATTAATTACTAGTACATTTGATACAAAAAATCTTGCTTCTATCAGATCATCTAATATTCTATTCTGTTTGGTTTATTATTCAGAAACCAAATGTTCTCTGTTTATTAATTAGGTAAGGACGAAAAAAAAAAAAATGTGTTGACTTTGCTAATGTTTGCCGTTTCTCAAGTGCTCCTAGAATTCCTATCTATGAATGAATAATTGAAAGTCTGTTGTGAGGCAACTTATTAATTCTTAAGAAATGGCCTGCTTGAGAAACATTAATCAAAAAATAAATTTAAAAATAATAATAACTATATGAAGAAACAAAAATAAACCCTAAAAACATGAATTATGAAGAATAAACCCGAAAACCAAAAATAAACCCAAAAAATAAAAAATAAACCCTAAAAAAACTAAAAATCCTAAAAACCTAAATCAATTAAAAATAAACCCAAGAAACAAAATAAACCCTAAAAACAAATATAAACCCTAAGAAAAATAAAATTTTTTAAACTTATAATTTATATGGATTACATCCGTGAGACCGTCTCACGCATTTTTTGCCATGAATCAATTGAAAGGTAAAATTTATATTCCTCATGGGCATTGTTCATGACCCAAAATAGAATTCCAACCTAAAAAAATAACCATATTTTTGTGTTTGGTAGGATCTGTTTGATTAATATAAATCCATGAGACGGTTTCATATAAGACCACCTCTAATTGAAATGATGGAATGCATATGTTGATAATATCGACCAGTATTGTCCAGTAGGAATAATTTGCTTTGATTATTTTTTTATATAATATTTGAAAATTGTAAAGGTTTTAAAAGTTTTTGAATTATTGTTACTAATATTATCATAAAAATGTTTAAGTACATCAATATATCACGGGTTCAAATCAACATGTAACAAATTGTGAATTTTGACTATATATTGTCTTGGTCTTTAAGTTCTTGAGTCTTATAATTTCATTTGTCTACTTGAGTTAAATTTTGAATGAGTGAGACTCTACTGTTATATGCTTCACTTCGCTATTTGAACTAAATTTTATTTGTTCAATTAAAAGATTTTATGGAACCCCAAAAAAGTTGTCCTAACCTTTTCCAGTTAAATGGGCTGGTGTCATATTAGAATTGAAGTTATTGAACAATCCTAATTCCTATATAAGTATATATTTTCTTGACCATGTTTAAAAAAAAAAAAAAAAAAGTAGAAGAAAGAAAGAAAAATGAAAAACAAGAAGGAGAAGGAAATAAAGATTCTTTTAGAGCTAATTAATTTCTTTGCCGGCTTTGGAGTTCCAAAATTGTATATGTTACAAAAGAAAAATATACAAAAATAATCGGGTCGATTTTATTTGATTTATTTCATTGCATGTCAAACAAGTTATGAATAATATATACACTTGTATGGTTCTTGTCCCCCAAGCTTAGGCATTTTGTTTGCCATAGTTCCAGGAAATAATGGCACGCGACCATAAGTCCTTTTTTCTCCCTTTTTTTTTTTCTTTTTGAAGAGTAAAGGAATATGGATGGTTTTCAACCCAATTATGAAGAATCTCATTTCGCATTCCATTCAATGAATTTACAAACTTTCATTTGAATTTCTATAGAAATGAAAATATATTTGATTAGAAAAAAACAAAGAATTATAGGGTGTAGAATACAAACATATATATTGAGCAAGTCTCATTCGAGGCTAATTATAAAAAATTTAAAAAAAATCCAACCAACTATACAATGTAAGTAAAACAAATTAGATCCAAATCTAGAAGGGTTTAGCTAATATGGTTATTTCAGGATTCATCTCACGAAATTAAATCTCTAAGCTCTGTATATGAGTTTTTGTCAAATACATTTGATTTTAGTATGTTTTTTAGGATTCTCTTAAAAAAACACAATAACTTGGTAATTTACATGGATGATATGTAAATGCGCGGTGGAATCGACTGATATGATGTTGATGATATTGTACATAAAAGTATTATTATATAATCGAATGAAATTAATAGTGGCGTATCTAAGTAAATAAAAGATATATAAAATTGTAACATCTTATTTATATAATCTATAAGTTCATCTCAACAATTTTTTTACCAAATACTTTACAAAATCTTAAAAAACTCCTAAGTATTTATCAAATCCAAACACATCCAAATATGATGACTAATTTTGCAATATATAAGCTCATATTTGTAGTGTGACAATCTGATTAAATAAAAATCCCATGAATATATATAAGGGATAGTTACAAGAACACCCCTGAGGTTTGGTTTAATTACAAAAAAATCCAGACATTTTTTAAAATTACAAAAATACCGCTTCAGGTTTCGTTTTCATGTCTTAAACTTAAGGAAGGTAAAATCGTAATACTTTTATAAATGTGAAATGGGTTTTTTTTTTTTTTGAAATATTTTTCGAAAATCAGCGGAAAAAATGTAAGGCGGAATCAAAATAAAATTTTTTTTTTGTAATTTTCAAACAACTCTTTTTTTTTGTAATTAACCCAAACCTTAGGGGTGTTTTTGTAAATTCCCTATATATAATTTAAGGAAGCAGGACTAGAAGTTCTAGAAATGTATTGCTTCTCAAGCAGGTTGTCTCCTTCGTAAACGTCATTTTGCTATATTTGGTTTAGTGCCAAACCCTTCTAGAAAATGTACAATTTTTCCATGTTCAAGAACAAAACAACGCTACCTCTTAAATTCTATATACTTGATTAGGCCGTTTCACACTATGAGGATTAAATCAATTTGCCCAACTTTTTAATGAGAGGCGGCTTTCTGAATCCTTTTTTCACTTTTAAGTTAATTTCTCAAATTAAAACCAATAGGTTATCAGCTGATAAGGAAATTACTATATTAACCTCGCTTAGGCCAAAATTATCGTCTTGACCTCATCTCGCATAAAACTACCAGAATACCCTCGGAATCCGCGGTCTTTTTATATGGGTCCCGATCTGACTGAATGCACGGATCGGGTCTCTTGCGAGCTCTCCACCGTCAATGAAGTTAGTCGATCGACTAGATCATGGAGATCTGCGTTTCTCAGTGAATAATATTATAAGTACCACACGAAAACCAATGTAAAATACATCAGCATCTTGTCATTATCTTAGGGATAATTACAAAAACCTCCCTGAGGTTTGGGTCAATTACGAAAAAACCCATAGATATTTGAAAATTGCAAAAAGACCCTTGAGGTTGACTTTGTTTTAGATTTTTTCCCTTTATAAGCAAAAAATATTTCAAAAATCCCCCTAGTACTGACACAAAAACTACAATTACCCCCTTAAATTTAAAACAGAAGCAAACTTGAGGGTTTTTTTTTTTGTAATTTTGAAACATCCCCAGGTTTTTTTGTAATTAGTCCAAACCTCGCGGAGGTTTTTGTAATTATCCCTTATTCTTAAATCACATCGCTCTTTAGCTTCAAAAGTTCTAAGTACCTCGTTCTTGATCTAACTTAATTATCGAAGGGTCTTAGTCGGGCTCCACCTCGACTAGCCTAAAATGTGTTATGTTTCAAGTTTCATTCGAACAAAGTATCTTACCTTGCTTGCTCGCAACCATAAGTAACGTACATCATGTTTACTTCCTAAAATACCTTAATCAAGATGTTTTCCAGTGCACATATTTTTTTTTGCAAAAAAACATTTCATCAAAATAAAAAAAGAAATCAAAAGATTTATGCATCTTTTTTACATTTTTTTATTAATAGAAATAATACTAGTCTTTATGATTTAATTTCGTGAGTAGCATGGTGTGTATGCTAATTTTCTAGTACTAATTTAAAATCATGGAAAATCTCCAATTGAAGATTTTCACTAGTTTTTAAATACTATTTAAAATAATGAATAATCTCCAATCAAGGGCGGAGGTAGGGGGCCCACTTTTTTTAAAAAAAAAATTTTACCCTAAATTTTTTTAAATTTTTTTAATTATAATTTATATAATTTTCGAATAATCTTTTTTTTATTCCTTGGAGTCTCCATTTTTCAGTTGAACTGTAATATCGACATTGACAGAAAATATTATCTTATGTGCTAAAAACTAAATAAAACGAGTAAACTGTAGTTAGTTGGTGGCTTTCACTTTAAAACGTGTTAAGCTTCTTTGATAAGGATTGTCCAAGTGGTGTAGATTCGAGGCCTAACATTTAAATAATACTTCTAGAAGTCCACGTGCAAACTGATTGCTCAATCGCAGTGACGAAATATGAAAAGAGAGAAATTGCAAAATGGTCCACTATATTTTGGGTAGTTGCAAAATTGGTCTTTTATTAAAATGTTTTGACTAATCACCTCTTTATTTTGTTAAAACAATTATTTCCGCATACTTTTGATAAAAATGTTCTCAATTTAAGGACACTTTAATACATATAGGACCAATTTTGCAAAAATCAATAGGCCTTTTCTGCAAACACCCCCAAACATACGAGACCAATTTTGCAATTTTTTCGAACCGTGCTGGCAAAGAGGTGAATAATCTTGCCAATTAAGCTTAATTAAGATTTAATTTGCCGGAGAATTCAAATTTAGGTGTGAATTGTCCTTAAATTGACGGACCAATTTTGCAAAAAAATTAATCGGAGAGGACCAATTTTGCAATTACCCAAAACATACATGACCATTTTTGCAATTTTCCCATATGAAAATTTAAACTCATGTCAATTTTTAGTTAGCATTAAAGATATGGATAATTACAAAAACACCCTCAAGGGTAGGGCTAATTACATAAAAACCCAGAGTTCTTTGAAAATTACAAGAAAATACTTGATGTTTGATTCCATCTTACATTTTTCCCGGTAATTTTCGAAAATATTTCAAAAAAATCCTGACATTCACAAAAATATTACAGTTACCCCCCTTAAATTTAAGACAAAAAGAAACCTGAAAGTTTTTTTTTGTAATTTTGAAACTTGTCTGGGTTTTTTTGTAATTAAGCCAAACCTCAGGGGTGTTTTTGTAATTATCCCTTAAAGATATTACCAATATTATTTTTTTCTAAAAAAAACAACTTTAAATATTATTTTAAAAAATAACTTTGTATTTTTTAGGAAGATACAATAGATCGAGGAGAGAAAAACGAACACTTATATGAGATTGAATTAGATCAGTTGTCTTGAAATCACAAACTTCTACCGCTAAAATACGACTCTATCTATATATACTCGACTATGTGACAATCTTCGACCCTCTAATATAAATATTTATAATTTTCACCATTTCAAAGTATACTATCATAAAAAAAAAAATTATTACTTCCAGAAGCTCGATGTTGAAATATTCAACGTTATAAGGGTTCCTTCGGGTTAATCTAAGACCTCTTACCATTGCATGTGTAGAAGACTTGACTCCAATTAAGTCTCCAATTATCTTTTACTTATTGACAAACAGAATTTGTAAAAAGTCAATTCTCAATAGTTCAAAATGATTCAATATGAAATAAACTAAAATTGACAACATCAAGTTGTTAGGTCTCTTAAATTTCTTTATTCGGTAGTATTAGATCAAATTTCAGAAGACAATGTTATATTTGTGTGTGAAAATATATGTTTAATATTATCGTGTAATGTATGTAAAGTCAATATTGAGTTATATGAAAACGTTTAGTTATATTTGAATAAGAATGAAAGTTATGAACAAATGCCTACTTCAATTAAATTGATCGATCTTACTTTTAGTTTTTTCAAAATATTTATTGTACATGTCAAATTATTTGGGGACTTTGTAAGATATGTACGTTTGGTTGTATTATTGAGGAAAGTAATTCTTTTTTATTTGTAAAATATCATTGTTATGAAAAATGTATCTATTTATATTTTATTTGGTTAACAATATCATTGTTATGAAAAATGTATCTATTTTATTGATAAGTATGGTCCTATATGTGTATGCATGTATACTAGTTCATTTTTTGTTTGTTTTAGTACAAATCATGCATAGCAGCCGGTACGGGAGGAAATTAGGTGAGAATCGAATTCAAACACATATCTGAGTTTTACAAACGTCTTACCACTAGGCTATCAAACGATTCCTCATATACTCATGTTGTGTAGTTGATGGATGCAATTTGTGGTCTTGGCCTTTATACTTAATTAGTGTTTGTTTGAGAGTACTTTTCAGATGGATTTTTGAGATCTAAAGTTAATTTCCATAATAATAGATGTTTTGTGATTAATTTAAAATGTACTTTTGGATAAGTTATTCCTCCAAAAAGTTCATTCTATAAGTTAAATATGGGGCTTTTTGAAGTTACTTATTAAAAAATCTATTTAGATGCTCAAGTGCTCCAAACATGCAGTTAATATTTAAAGGAGTGATATATATCACTTAAATACTCGTTGTTTTATTTTACAAATAAAGGTTTATATTAATTGCACTTGAATGGGTAAAAGGTAATTTGATTCACATATATAAATATATAGAATATAACTATTGTTAATCCAGTGTTATTGTTGATTTTTCTTTCAAATACTTATTACGTGTAACTGATGTAAGAAATACTCCATTAATTATTTTATTAATTTGAGGAACTTTACAAAAGGAACTTTCCATTAATTACTTTATTATTTATTTTATTATTTTTGGGATTCCAGTCAATTTATCCCGTAAAGTCCAAAGCCCGCGTATATAAAGATACCACTCGTGAAAACTGAAACCCCTCATCTCCATTTTCACATCTTTCCAAATTCCCCTGTTTTCATTTCTCAGCATATACATACAAGCTCATATAAACGCATTATTGATTGAGATCTGCACAATGGAAAATAGCCTAGAAGATGTATACACGTGCCCTAGCTTCAGCAGCTATTCATCCGATAAATTAGCGGAAATCGCCGTACGAGTGGCCGCGGAGAGCTCAAACGACGCCGTACGGAACGAAGACGACGGAGATTTTGAGTTCGCTCTGGTGCGCGAGGTCGATAAGGAGGTTTTCGCCGAGGAATTCGTGTGCGACGGCCAAATTGGGCCGATTTTCCCCGTATTCAACCGCGATCTTTTGCTAAACGGCGAAAAATTAGGCGCGAGAGGCGAAAACGAGCGATTGGAATCGAGCGTTGCGGTTCCGTTGAGTAAGCTTTTCATCGAGGATCGCGAGGGTGACGATCCGACGTCGTGTTCGTCGTCGGAGGCCGACGAATTGGAGAACATTCCAGCTGGCACGTACTGCGTTTGGCGGCCGAAAGGAGCCGATCAGCCGTCGCCGAGCCGGTGTAAGAAGAGCAAATCGACCGGATCTGCGTCGAAGCGGTGGAAGTTTCGCGATTTGCTGCGAAGCAATAGTGAGGGGAAGGACAGTTTCGTCTTTTTGACCCCCAAAAACCGGCCTGAAGAAAAATTATCTGCCGTAGTACCGAGAAAAGCAAAGGGAAAGGGAGCCGGCGGCGGCGGTGCCGCCGGAGCGCCATCGGCGCACGAGGCGCTGTATGTACGGAACAGAGCGATTAAGGAAGGGGATAAGAAGAAATCGTATTTACCTTACAGGAGAGACCTTGTGGGGTTTTTCGTTAATGTCAATGGATTGAGTAAAAGTTTCTCGCACTTCTAGAAATCTGGATGGTTGTATTGGTTTTTTATTTTATTTATGTGGTTTTTTCTTTGTAATGTCAATTGTATATAGTATATGCATATATTTTACTGCTAATATTTGCAAAAACGTTACCAAGCTTATGTTTTATGTTTTCTTATTAAAGGGTTTGAATTTTATATTTGAAAACTAAAAAAATCCATCCACTGGTTTTTAATCTGGCGAGTTTTAATCAGTATCCTAAAAAACGAGAAAAAACGCTAACAAATGGTAAATTAGGACTTAGGCGAGCTGAGCAAATTTTAATTAGTGTTATTTTATCATTCATTGTGTATTGTAACTTGTAAGATACACGTACTAAGATCAATAATATTCAATTTCTTCTTCAATATTCAATAATAATAATAATAATAATAATAATAATATTTCCTTTCCCAATAGTGAAAAAAATACATAAAAAGGGAATAATCGTGTGCCATGATGTAGGCTAAAGGGAACAACTAGTACTCCCTCTGTCTCATTAAGATAGTCAAATAGAATATTTCATACATATTAAAAAATATAATAAATACAATTGGGATCATAATTTTTTTCATATTCTTCTTACTTTGCCATTATTAAATGAGAGTATATCGTTGTTGGTTTCAAACAAAGTGAATTAAATATGAGTAATTTAGTCTATTATCGTGTAATTAATACTCTCAATGAGAAAATAAACTTATAATTTGGGATGAACGAAAAACAAAAAATGACATATCTTAGTAGGACGGAGGGAGTAATATTTAAGAGGTAATATATTTGCTCTCCATCAAATTTATGAATACTGAGGAGATCAATCGTGTGCTCAAGTGGTATAGTCTTGTGTCGTAAAGACGATTGACCCGAATTCGATCTCATACGAGTGCATGTGACCCTTCCTCTACTATCTCTCGTTGTACTCAAAAAATTTATTAGTAAAATCAAGCTTTTAAAGCAACTTACAACAATTATATGGGACCATGAATATTTGTATGAGAATTGGTTAGATGATGAGAGCACAGCTTATGCAACGCTATGCCATGACATTAAAATTCAAACAGCAGACCAAAAACTTGGTAACAAGTCTGTGACCAAGGTTGTACACTTGTACTAGCTCCCTCAATGTAAGAAGATGGGGCCCTCAAACATTGTTTTGATTAACTAACTTCATTGGGAAATTTATTTAAAGTGATTGATACTGATGTTTCACCTTTTATGGAATATTCACTGAGGCGTGCATTCAGTTTGATGCAATTTAATACTCTGTTACAAATTTTATTTTTGTATTTTTACATAATATATTATATTATATATAAGGTAGTTATTGAAATTATTTTCATATATATGTCATTATATTGTCATGTACATATCATATGAAATATAAAATGTATAATATACAAATCAAGTGTTTAGTTATTGCAAGGCACCATTATTGATGTTTGAGAAGATCGTTGATCTATTGATGGTTTGAATTAGAAAAAAAAGATATGCTAACTACCTGAAAACATGATGGTGGAGGTCCCTTTTGAACAAGTGGGATTTCTTTTTTATATAATAGGATTCCTTGGCATCTTGTGGTAGAATGGAGATAAGAGAAGGGCAGAAAAAAACAGCTTTTTTTTTTTTTTTTAAAAGGGTTTCCGGCGAAACCCCCCACCGAACTGAAACTCGCTTGGCAAACAGGATGTAAATCGACGGATATCTTGCACGAAGCGGCTACTCGCAAGGAGAGAGACCAACGAGATACGAACCCAGAAACAACCCTTACCATATTCAGCAAAGAACTGTGACTACACAGATTCGAACCCGCAACGTTAGAACACCACACTCTTGTCACCTTGCCACTTGCCAACTCGCCTGTGCCCCAAGAGGCAAAAAACGGAAAAAAACAGCTTTACTTCTCATATGAATTATGTGGTGCATTATGCATTCCTTGCCTATTGATAGATTGAGGGAAGGAGTCATGAAAATGAACATTAGCAGGCCGAGATTTTTTTAATAAAAATAGTGGATAAATAGGTGTGTTTTTTCTTTTTTGAAAGAGGATACATAGGTCTTTTTAAATTGTTTAAGTAGGCCAGATTTCAAATTTTATTAATTATACATAAAAAGTTTTATAAATTTGATAATTACATTTAAAAATTATATATATTTTGCGAAATTTATAAAGTTGAGGGCTGGCTCCGTCACTGCTAATGAAAGTTAGATTATATATATAGACAGATTATAGTATATACCAACGTAATTTTTGCATTCATCGTATATGATATGAAGTTTCCAAAATGGCAAAAATCATGCTTAACAATTGATTATGTGTGCCTGCAAATATGAAAAATTGGAGTATAGATTTGGATTAATTATAACGAGTGAAGAGGTGGAATCCTTTTTCTGAAGTGTATAAGGCAAGAAAGAAGAAACGTTGAAAAATTAACCGTGGTTTTGTAACTTTAGTCTGAAGTGGTTTCACTGTTGACATTATAAACAAAATTAGTGCTTGCTCTTTTATGATCACCTCAAGATTTTAAGGAAGTTGCTTTGTATTTTCTTGTCTAGTAATTACTATATTTTACTTCAATGGTCGGCATACATGGAAATTAACCTGCATATTTTACAATACATGCTCCCAATTGGGGAACCCCATAATGCAAATGTACCCCCATCTCGCTAAAAAAAAATAATAAAAAAAAGAAAGAAAAGAAAGAAAGAAAAAGCAAATAATTAAATAAATAAAGAACTATCAATTTTAGCATATGATAAATCATTACTATGTAGTTCTGAATTTGCAATTAGAAGCTATTGTGAAATGTGAAGGTTTAAATTTAACAAAACTCAAATTTATAACACATTTACATCTACAAGTAGAGTTGTCAAACAAGAATCGAAAGTCGGTCAGACAATAGTTTTGGAGTTTAGTTTCAACTCAACTTGATAAAAAATACATATAAAATGTCGGGCCGACAAAGCTAACAATGTGTTTCAGTTTCACACCTCTAAAAATGAAGCTCGATCCCGGTCTTTTTTTTACTGGCCGATCGGGCCAACCCATCAACTCTTCATTTTGATGACTCTTTATATTACTTTATCAATTCTAAATTATTATGTTATAAAAGTAAATATATTTTTCTGCAATTTCATTTGGAAAGGCCCAGTTCAAAGTTTTTTTTTTCCGGGAAAAAAAGGATAATGATTCGAATTGATTTATTTTACCTTTAAAAAAAGTAAATATATTGCTGTGACTTTTTTATTTGCGGGAACATATTAGCTATTTCTATGATTTATATAGTTCCGAACAATATCTATAACTCTATAGGCATAAAAAGATGCTAAAATCTTTCACAAAAAAAAAAAAAAAATGCTAAAAGCCCCCTAAAATTTCCTATTGCGTCTGAATTGAGGCCTTGAGGGACCCGTACACGGATCAAATTTAGTCATATTATCACTTGCCCAATCATTATGGGCTTTAGCCCACTACAGTCACACATACTGCATTGTTTGCAAAAACAATCAATTGGGCTTTCGGCCCAATTAGTGAACCATCGATCGATTACATAGCTGCTTTCGTTTTTCATTGAAAAGTAAAAGAACTTTTTGTATGAAAAGATCTTTTAGGTAGTGACGTGGCAATAAATCCAAACAAACTAAACCAAAATCAGTTGGGTTTGTCACGTGGACTTTCCCCGCTCTGTGGCGCCTCTTCCTCATTTATCCCATCACTCACCACTCAACTCCCCCATTTCTTCCTTCATTTTTCCCAAGAAAAAAAAGCTCAAATCCCACTGCATAATTCTATGAATATATACATACACTTCGGCTATATGCATTTACTCGTCAGGAAACTTCTGTAGCTCGGTTGATTCTTCTGAATCACTCCATTTTCTGGATCAGAATTCGAGCCAAATGTGTTCTCTGCGGTTGTCGAATTGCAGAGGCTTCGATCAGTCGACAATCGCCGTTGGTTTCTGTTCGGTTGAGAAGAAGGTGCAGAAGAGCAATGTCGTGTACAGTTCCTCGTTTTGGGGCAGAGGTTTGGGTTTGTACGATGGGGGAGCGAGAGAGAAAAGGCGACAGTTGAATGGGAGGGATTCTAGGGTTTTCGCGATGTCCTCCACCGAATTCAAGATGAATTTGAATGAGTACATGGTGACGCTGGATAAACCACTCGGCATCCGTTTCGCTCTCTCGCTTGACGGGAAAGTTTTCGTGCATGCGCTTCAGAAAGGGGTAGATTTCTCGCTTTGAATTAGTTTGATTTTTTTTTTTTTTATATAGTTGATAGTGCATAATGATCTCTTGAAGCTGTGTGAGCTTGACTAATTTTCAGTGCGTGATAATGAACTATTTAATGTAATTTTTACATGAAGTAATAAGTAAGTAAATATTTAAACAGTTTGATTTTCTACTTTCATAGGCGGATCAATGGAGTATTACATTGTTGTTTAAGGGACTGTGATGTTGTTAAGTTGGTGGTTATATCATTTAATTAATTTGGATGAATGTTTTACAGTGGTGAGTGTATCATTTAATTAATTTGAACAAGTGATGATGTAGGGTAATGCTGAGAAATCGAGAATAATTATGGTGGGAGATACTTTGAAGAAAGCAAGTGAATCATCTGGTGAGAGGCTTATTGAGATCAGGGACTTCGGAGATACAGAGTATGATTGCACATTTTCAGCTAAAAGAAATTATAAAGATGACGTTACACATGTGAATACCACTCTTTTACTATATGTAGCAATGTCTGCTGCTGTGGAAATATTTTGTGTTCTGATAATAATTCATCGAAGATATCTATTTATTTTATGTGTTACAATTATATGCAGGAGTCTTACAAAGGAGAAATCGGGTTCTTGTAGCCTTGTTCTTGAGAGACCCTTCTCCCCTTTTCCCATCCACAAACTCTTTCGTATTAATGATCTTGATATTTTATTTAATCGAGGTCGTGTTCCGGTAGCTACTTGGAACCAAAGTATACGGGCATCAAATCTGCGGGCATCCAGTGAGAGCAGTGGAAACCCTGGATTTGTGGTATTTTGCCCAAAATTTTTAACTTCCCAAGGCTGGAAGTATTTAAGTGATCAGAACAAGAATGGCCAACCAAAATTGGTTAAGAACACCCCTGTTTTACCGTTTAGTCCTCTAGTAGCCATCTTCACGGAGGAAGGGTCTGAAGATGCTGAATGGGCTCATGGGAGCTTCCCATTGGAAGAGTATGTGAAGGCATTGGATCGTGCTGAAGGGGATCTCTATTATAATCATTCTCTTGGTATGCGCTATAGTAAGGTGTGCTTTTGAGCTAATTTCATATCATGCTTGGATTGGCATTATTTAGTGTCCTAGAATTAAGTAATTTCTACTGTCCTTATTTAGGTGTTCTGATGCAGTTTTTAACAACTTGAAACTATTTTTTGACATGCTCTCAATCAGACATAGCCTCCTTATCAGTTTGACAACGTTGCATAATATCAATAAGCAGTACATACATTTTATTAGTTCTGGGTTCTTTTGAACTTAAACATCCTGATGCTTATATTGAATTCACATCCATAAGCTTTTGTTTTCAACCTCTGCATCCTTGTGTGCAATGATAATATCTTTTCATAAATCAGTGGTTCTGCATGGATTTGAGAAATATTCAACCTCATCCTACCGATGCTTTTACTTTATTCTGACAGATCACGGAGCAAATTTATGTTGGGTCATGTATTCAAACAGAAGAAGATGTAGAGACTTTGTCTACCACTGCGGTAAGATATTGGTGGCTTTATCTAATTTACTACTACTTTGCGGCTTTTTAATCTTTGATTCAGATAGCACTTATATGATAAGGCTCCAACCCAAGAAGTTTCTTCAGATTTCTGGCATAAATTCTCCACAACCATCATCAGCCTAATATTTAAGAATAGTATATGATTTTGTCCAATTGTTTAAGTACATTGCTGCATATACTACTTCAGTCTTCAGGTTTGCTACTTTCATTGTCAAAAGTGTCATCAGAATATTTTAACTTGAAGTTTCTTTCAACAGAAAATTATCTCTATTGTATTAAGAACATGGTGAAGGACTACGGAGTTATTTCTTCTGGGGCATTATCACTTAAAGAATTCTTTTATATTTGATCCATCCTTCTTCAATTGCTCCCCTAAACTGTCTACAACCTGCATCAGGGAGTTACTGCTGTCCTGAATTTCCAGAGTACGGTTGAAGCTGCGAACTGGGGAATTGATTCAGATTCAGTCAATGAGTCATGCCAAAAGTTTGATATTCTAATGATCAACTATCCAATAAGGTAATGTCAGTTTTTCTGCCTGAGGAAAATCCAAATAAATCAGTGCTGCCTTTTTATCAATTTAATCCATATAAAGCAGTGCTTCCTTTTATCGATTTCCAAAATTCATCTTATTCAATGTTGCCAATAAGCAACTCCATAAATTACTAATGGGCATAGTTACTCTGCTTTCTTAACTTTTAGGAGGTATGATTAGTTACTGAAATAATTTTCCTGTGCCTGCTGTGATTTTCTGCGATGTTTTGTTTATCTTTTTCCAATTTCAGGGATGCAGATTCTTTTGACTTGAGAAAAAAATTGCCGTTCTGTGTTGGTCTTCTGCTACGTTTACTTAAGAAGAATCATCGTGTTTATGTCACTTGCACAACTGGGTTTGATCGATCGCCTGCTTGTGTGATTGCATACCTCCATTGGATGACAGATACTTCCCTTCATGCAGCTTACAATTTTGTTACTGGGTTGCATACATGCAAGCCTGATAGGTATTCTATCTCCGATAATCAAATTTGTTACAAACGCTTTGGCCTAATGGTCTTCAAGCCAAGTGTGTGTGTGTGTGTGTGTGTGTGTTCTGTATATGTGGGTGCTCTACTAGTAAGGATGTTACCCAAAATAAATGGAGAATCTCAATGAACCTACATTAGGTACTTCTGACTATGTAAATGCATTAAATAAAAATGTTAAATGCAGACCAGCAATTGCCTGGGCAACATGGGATCTCATAGCCATGGTTGAAAGAGGCAGACATGATGGACCTTCGACCCACGGTGTGACCTTTGTGTGGAATGGACATGAGGTGAGAAGATTATTGCTAAAATCCATGAACTGACTATGCAGCCACACGCTTATAAATCATCTTTATGATTGAGGTATAAGTCAATATAATTCTTATTCTTCTTATCTTAGAATTGACTTCTGATTCCAGGGAGAAGATGTATATCTGGTCGGAGATTTTACTGGGAACTGGAAAGAGCCAATCAAGGCAGTCCATAAGGGTGGCCCAAGATATGAAGTTGAAGTTAGACTTCCACAGGGGAAGTAAGTATACCATATTCTGTTATTTAGAATCCTAATACGAGGATCCTCGAACTTGTTAGTGGGATTTATAAGATTGCTGTTTGCTTGCCCAAATTTTGTTAAAGACTGCCATCTCTCCTTTATTGAACTCTAAAAGAGGACGAGATATATCTACTACCAGAGCATCATTAGATTTCTTTTATCCTTGACATGACAAGAATTGAGTTGTAAATTCTAGCTCCAACACTTTAAAAAATGGCAAATATAAATTGATATTTCTTCCGGAACTTTAAAATTATACCTGGGAACCATAAATAACTTTAGAACCTATGTTTTATATTTTAATTGTATTTTCTATTTGTTGATGCTATCTCTTGTACTAGTATTGTGTAAAAAATGCATGTTAGGATTAGCGTAATTGGTTCGAGTAAGGTTCTGTAGTCCAAAAATGTATTTATTTGTGGCAGGTACTACTACAAATACATAACTAATGGAGATTGGAGGCATTCAACAGCTTCACCGACTGAAAGGGACGACAGTGGGAATATTAACAATGTGATTGTAGTTGGCAACACTGCCAGCGTGAAACCTTCCGTTCAGCAACAAAAGAAGGTATGATAAATTTAAAGCCACAGTTGAAAAATGTAAATGTAGTCCAAATTGATACTGGTATAGAAATAACGAATTAAAATTGTTGTTTCATTTATTTGTCATCAATGGTGATGGTACTAAAACTCTTCTATGTATTAGGATGCAAACATTGTAAAGGTCATCGAGAGGCCATTGACAGAAAATGAGCGCTTTATGTTGGCAAAAGCAGCTCGATGTGTTGCTTTTGCTGTCTGTCCAATAAGGCTGGCTCCAAAATGATACATCTGGAGGTTTATCATCAACCCACTCATTATTTTCCAGGTTGTACTTGTTAAACATTCTTTTACACAAGAATAAAAATTATAGCACATATGCTCTACATTTGAAAATGTAGCTTGAATCAACTGACCTGTTCTGTTGTTCATACTTGTTTTATGCCAGCAAGATTGCTTTGCTGCACAATTGTATCAAGGCATTGTATTCTTATAATTCCACGAAGTTCATCAACTTCAAAAGCAAAAGACTGTCCTATTTGATTTATTAAAGCTAAAAGTTTATATAGAGCCTAGTCCTGTTTTAATGTATTGAAATATTAAGTTATGTTGTACAAAGAACTCGCGGTTGCAAATCACTGTCGTGATTATGGCGATAAGGAAATGTAATCTATCGAAACTTTTATTCCATTACATCAGATTAATGTCATGTATAGTCGTGTTACTCGTGTACAAGATCATGTCATTTTTGGTAGTGCATATCCTAAAATGCGTTTTAATGCTTTTCGATGCAGTATGAGATGATTATGACCTGTTTAATGAAATGTAATGTTATAACTGTAGCTATCATCTTCATTTGTCGTTATGTCAACACGTTTAAATTTTAAATGTGGATTAGTAATGGGAGATGGTCTGCACCCTTTTTTCCAGGCAAGTGTGGTGATAACATGTCGACATTGTATGTCGACCAATATTTGTTTTAACACTTGAACCAAAACCGAACCGAGGGATCCATAACTGGACCGCAATAAAACGAACCCAACCAATAAATTATGTACGTCTATTGTTTACGCCTTCTAAATTTTGGCTTTTAATTATATTATCTATACTTTCCAGAACAACAAGTGTGGTGATAACATGTCGACATTGTTTGTCGAAAAATAAAATTTGTTTTAACACTGGAACCAAAACCAGATTCAAAATACTAATTAAAAATACTAAAAAAAAATTCAAAATTTAGAAAAGTATCATAAAATCGTTTTTCAAGTAAATTTCTAAAAAAATTTTTATGTATCATTATTTGTTGATTTTAACGTTTTAGTAACATCCTGGTTTTTAAATTTTTATTATCTTAGTTTTAAATGGTTGAAAGAGTGCAATCTCAATCTTTGAATGTTTTCTGGAAAAGGAAAAAATCTCTATAAAATTGTTTATTTGTGCTAATTTCAAATACTTGGTTGTAGTTTGCTTTTGCACATGCTTAAAAATATAATTAATATAAAGATAAAGAATCATTGAATGTTTTCTGGAAAAGGAAAAAATCTCTATAAAATTGTTTATTTGTGCTAAATTAGTTATGGTAAAAATAAAGAATCATTGACATGCTTAAAAAAGATATTTAATATAATTATTATACCCCCGTAAATGATTTAAATCACAATTAAAAGTATAATAAGTATTAGAGATAATAATTGAAATTATATCCTTGTTTTTTGTATCATAATAATATTTAAATCATAATTAATTTGCAAACTCAAAAATAACTTCCTAATTTTATATCATTGATTTTTGGGATTATTTAATTTGCTGATTAAATGTTTGATTGGATTTTAATAGTTATATACGGAAATAGGAAATTTAATTATTTAATTGACAATAAATTGATATAGTAAATCAATTTATAATTGGAAGAAAAAAAGGTGGTGACAAATTTGCCATGTATGGCTTTCAATATTTTCTACACAGGATTTAGAAGAATAATGTATTGACACGTATCCAAAATCAAGGGTTAAATGATTATTCTCTTCTTTTTTTTTTCTTTTTAGTATATAAGGTTGATTTTTGTTCTTTCGATATCGGCTATGAGGATTTGTATGTTTTTCCGTGAATTGTTCATGAATTGTTCGTACGGCAATCAGATAGTCAAAATTGCTATTCTATTGTATTTACATTTATGTTTTCTTGTTTTTTTCTTTTTTAGAATTTCGTTAACACAAAATTGGAAGGCAGCATATATTTCCAAAAGTCAATATCTTTTTACTTTTTAGGGATAATTACAACAAAAAACCCCAAAGTTCGGGCTAATTACACCAAAAAAAAACTAGAGGTTTTTGAAAATTGCAAAAAAACTCATTGATGTTTGATTCCATTTTTCATTTTTCTCATTCATAAGAAAAAAATATTTCAAAAAACCCCATGATATATCTAGAAATATTACAGTTAACCATATTCAATTTAAGATACAATCAAACCTGAGGGGGTCTTTTCACTCTTTTTGAAATATCTTATTATTATTTTTTAATCAGCCCAAACCCTTTCACTCTTTTTTATTATCCCTTTTTTTTAGTTAATAAAGACAACCTTAACTGGGGACAGATTGGTAACTATGGGTGTCATCAACTTGTGTCATGCACAAAGAATGTCGAAAGAATGTCATAACTATGTTCACATAATTTGAACTGCTTGATACCTTAAAATACAAATTAAAGCTACTATTTTTCACTTCACCACCGCAGCAACTTATATCTTTTTCCCAGTACTGTCCAGTTTCTCATTTGAGCCTTGATGTTCAACAAGATGAAGCTTCATTTTTCTGAAGAAGAATTTGTTGATAAAAATCCTCTTTATGTTGAAGAAAAAATATGTGGCAAACTTAGTGCTTGGATTATTAGCAAATAATAAGGTCCTCTCTATCTTCTACCAATGGGAAATGAATCAAGGGTAAGTATGATTATTCTCTTCTATTTATGAATCTTTTTTAATTGGTTTTGGGATTTAAGAACTCTCTAAGGAGCCTAGTTATATCCACTTCAAGGAATTATATGCAACGCTTACTTTTACTTGGATAATAATTAGGGATAATTACAAACACCCCCAAAGTTTGGGCTAATTACAAAAAAAATCTAGAGATATTTCAAAATTACAAAAAAACCCATCGGGTTAGATTTTGTCTTAAATTTAAGGGGTTAACTGGATATTTTTACAAATATAAGGGTGGTTTTTTGAAATACTTGGAATTTGATTCATGAAGGGGAGATGTAATGCGAACCAAACCTATCTTTTTTTTGTGATTTTCAAAAATTTCTGTGTTTTTTTTTTTTTTTTTTGTAATTAGCCCAAACCTCGGGGGTTAATGTAATCATCCCTAATAATTATATTTCAATCACAAAAATAAAAAAGTCTTTTAAATGTGATTGATTCATACATCACATATATTCTCATTTATTTTTCAATTTCTAAATCACTAAATTGCTTCCAAATGCACTAAACAATAATTTTCAAGTTGTTAATGACCCTCCATATTAAAAATGGGATTTACGTGAATATATGTCCAATTACACTCATTGCGAAATTAAATGCAGTCCATAGTTTCATAGAAATCAAGAAAATCAAGATTATTTTTTTTGAATCAAATATTTAGGAAGCAAATAATTTTGAAAAAAAAAATGAATGTGCATTTAGAATCAGTAGAGAAAGATAATAAAGATAAAGTGGAGATATGGAGCAAAATTGGAACCAAGTTTTAGCCTTTAGAGATAGGGCCTTATCTTTTTATTATCCTTCATCCCCATTAAGTCTGTCAGGCGCCGGTGCACCGCATATTTTCTTCAACTTCATATCCAAATTAAAATATTTATTTCTACAACTCAACATACTGTAAATTACTAAATTTTTTCTGCCTCACAAAGTAATATATCTCTTAAAATATACGTGTCACTCCCTTGTTACCTTGAACCATATAATTGTGTGGAGAATAAAGGTTTTTGGGCGCCCTTGATATTTTTCCTTCCATTTTCCTTTCAAAATTATTTATTTGTTAATTCCATATCTAAAATATGCGTAAAAGAAATTTTTTGAACTAAATAAAAAATATTTTATTTTTCAAAAACAAGTCAAAAATATTTAATTACCACTAATATTTTTTGAGCACAAGGTCATGACATGGGTGATGGGAGCGGTGAGACTGGTGGGATTTGATTACTCGATCAACCAATTTTTATCTTTCATCTGGGCTTCTACAACTACCATGTATAAAATAGAAATTACACTTGTAATTATTTGACTGATGATAAAATCAAAATTAATTTGATTGAATTGCGTGTTAATAATTATTAACATTGCGAGGAAAAGAGAAAATTTAAAATAACAGTAGTAATTAATTAACTAATTATATTGTCAAGAGAGGACATGCAAAATGGCCATCGATTATAACTTCCATGCAATATGACATTCCATGCCAAGAGCGTGACCTATAAATGAACGTAATTAGTAGCAGAATATTGAAGTACATAATCAATGCATTAATTCCTTTGAAATTTCATTTTCTATATTTTCACTTCAAAAAAAAATTAAAAAAAAAAAGAAAAAAAATTGAGGTCGAAAATTGAAGTCCAAAATCCAAACCTGATCTGTAAAGCATAGAGAAGCTGTGGTTTACCCAGCTTCCGCCTTCGCTTTCATTATCCACTATATTTACATGCATGCAAGTTGAAAAGAAATTATAAGGTTGATTATATTATTATATTATTATTATTATTATATTCACATTGACAATAAAAATTTGCCAATATAAAGGGAGTGAAATAGATGGCCAATTGCACAATGTCGACCATTAACGGCTCCTTATTCGCCTCTCAACTCTTCACCCCAACTAGAGTTGCACTCCGCCCCGTCGCCGCCGCCAGGCTCAACTCCTCCGCCGCTACTCCGCCCAGTCTCATCCGCAACGAGCCTGTTTTCGCTGCCCCCGCTCCCATTATCCACCCACTTTTGGTACTCTTTTTAAGTTTCTGCACGTTTTGGCACATAAAAAATTCGTAAAAAAGAATGGCGTTTTCACATTTTTAAGGCTGGTGTGAATTTTTCCCCCACAATTACTCTTTATATATCATTTTCTAACTAACACTGATGTCTAAATTTGTTTTGTTCCAAACAACATTTATGATTAAATTAGGGTACATTGAGTATTTTAACATAAAATGTCTCTTATTTTGAAGATATGGGGGTGTTATATTTAAGGGATAATTACGAAAACAACCTTGAGGTTTGGGCTAATTACAAGAAACTTAGAGATGCTTCAAAATTCTGGAAAAAAAAACTCTCAGAGTTAATTTTGTCTTAAATTTAAGAGAATAATTGTAATATTTTTATAAATGTCGGGGGATTTTCGAAATATTTTTCCTTATAAAGGAGAAAATGTAAGACGAAATCAAACCTTCAAGGAGTTTTTTGCAATTTCCAAAAAAAAAATGGACTTTTTTGTAATTAGCCCGAACGTTGGAGTTTTGTTGTAGTTATCCCTATATTTAATTTTTTGCACGCATTTTATCTGCATTGGCTCTAAACTTACGTTCACGGATCACGTAACAAATTAAATGTGACAGTACTTTATTTTAAAGGTGAATTTATTATTATTATATGAAATATCATTAATTAATAAGTTGGATGCGGCTAAACTTGAAATGGAAATATCGTGCGTAAAATTGCATTCTTGAATTAGCTCGTGTACACGTGGCATCATATTGTCAAAAGATGTTATTGGACATGTTGCCTGGCAAATTTTGTGGACTTGGACATTGTTAGGTGACATGTTCACATGAATTTTTTGATGACGTGCACAATATAATTACACGTGGCCTTATTTAGATTTGATAGTAATTATTTGATGTAACATTTCACGTAGTATATATTTGGTATATAACATATATCCTTAATTTAAGTTGCACGTACATACGTTGTCGCATTATACTATTTTGCACTAGCTAACAAATCTTACGTACTAGCAAATTTATCATTGAATATTATACATTGCTTTGGGCAGGTATTTCTGTTATTATTTCTACGGGTTTTTTTTTTCTTTTTAATTCATATTCATAATTTTCTCATATTTTTCTAATGCATTGAAAAATTAAAATTGCAGAAAGAAGACATGGGAAAGGACTCGTACGAGGAAGCCATTGTTGCACTCCAGAAGCTTCTAAGGTTTGCAATAAAAATACACACTAAAAGAAAATTCTAATTTACCGACAAAATTAATGTCACTGCAAAATTCAGTTATCTACAGAATACCGACAAAATAAAAAAATAGTTTTCCCCAAATTACCGACATATCACCAACAGTTTTTAAATTTAACGACATAAATATTGTAGGTATTTACCAGCAGTTTTAGATTGTGTAGGTAAATATTTACCTACAATAATATTACCTACACTTTATAATTATCTTAATATTTACCTACATAATCTGTAGGTAAACTGATTTTTTTCTTGCAGTGGCATTTGTCCTATTATTTTGTATAACTGTTACATGTGTGTATAAAATCTCTATTTCGATTTATGTGGCTTATATATTCATACAAAATTCATCATTGAAGAAAGTCCATTATTTCAAAATTGCCAATATTAGAATTTCATAAAATAAAAAAAAAGTAAATAATTTTGCTTGCATGCAGTGAGAAAGGAGAATTAGGACCAGTTGCTGCAGCAAAAATTGATGAAATCACAGCAGAATTACAAACAGCTGATGGCAGCACCTCCATTAATTCAGAGTCTGTTGAGAGGTTGAAAACTGGCTTCATCACCTTCAAAAGAGAGAAATATGAGTAAGTTAAATAATTATATCAACTTTGTAATTAATTAATAGTGGTAAAAGAATTTGAATTTCTAATTAAATGTAACAATATTTAATTATATATTTGACTGCAAAATTAATTTTCAGGAAAAATCCAGCTTTGTATGGTGAACTTGCCAAAGGCCAGAGTCCCAAGGTACATAATTTGAAGTCTCTAATTTTGTTAAGGGATAATTACAAAAACACCCCAAGATTTGGGCTAATTAAAATAAAATTCAGATATGTTTCAAAATTAACAAAACATCCCTCAGGTTTGATTTTGTTTTAATCTTAAGGGAATAACTATAATGTTTTTATAGATGTTGAGGGGTTTTTTAAATATTTTTTGCTTATGAAGCAGAAAATGTATGACGAAATCAGACCTCGAGTTTTTTTTTTTTAATTTTAAAAAATCTTTGGTTTTTTTTTTTTGTAATTAGACCGAAGCTCAAGAGATTTATCCCTTCTTATTATAATTAGAAGTAATTGGCTATTTTGTACTAATATCATATGATTACTGTAAACAAAATTGTACGTGTGGACGCAGTTTATGGTGTTTGCATGCTCGGATTCGCGCGTGTGTCCGTCACATGTGCTGGACTTTCAGCCAGGGGAGGCTTTCATGGTCCGAAACATTGCTAACATGGTCCCTCCATACGATAAGGTCTCATTATTATGCTAATTATTTATTAATCTGTCCTAGATTAATGTTTTAATAATATTGAATTTACTAAAATTGGGGTATTTTTTCAAATGTTTGTGATGCAACAGACCAAATATTCTGGAGTTGGGGCTGCCATTGAGTATGCTGTTCTGCACCTAAAGGTAAAATAACATATCCTTTTTAGATAATATTTAGCAGTAACTTTTGGTAAATTTTGAAAATTACAGCAGTGAAATTGGAATTAATTGACATAGTAAAATTAAATTTTATAACAGGTCCAGGAAATTGTGGTGATTGGGCACAGTGCCTGTGGAGGAATCAAGGGTCTCATGTCCTTCCCATATGATGGATCTTCCTCCACGTAAGTCTTCTATACTTTCTCGCAAAATCAAACTTATGTAAAGAAAAAGGGATAATTACAAAAATCCCCCAGAGATTGACCTAATTACAACAAAAATTGCAAAAACCCCATTGAGGTCTGATTCTGTCGTACATTCTCCCCTTTCATAAGCAAAAAGATATTTCAAAAATCACCCCCGACATTTATAAAAACTTTCCAGTGTTACCGCATTAAATTTAAGACGAAATCAAACTTGAGATTTCTTTTATTAATCTTGAAACATATCTGAATTTTTTGTAATTAGTCCAAACCTCGGGAAGATTTTTGTAATCATCCATAAAAAATGTTGGCTAACTCTATGCCACTCCAAAAGTATCACTCACCAAATAAAAAAACTTGAGGTTTTTAATTATTAATGCTCAAATTGTCAAAGTCCCTTTTTTTCTCTCCTAAATTAGAATGTGTACTTTTGTTCCTTGTAGATTTTGGAAATATGTTATGAAAAAAAATAAAAATTATCCTATTTTGGTATACATTTTGTCACTAATTGTGCCCTATTCTTGTAGTGACTTTATTGAGGACTGGGTGAAAATTTGTTTACCTGCCAAGGCCAAGGTGTTAGCTGAGTGTGGAAACACACCTTTTGGCGATCAGTGCGCACAATGTGAAAAGGTCCAAACAAATCTTATTTAATTGTTGTATCATATAGTGGTGGCTTCTTCGATGCTATCCAATCGGCCAGAACCCAAATCCCCATCCAATTATGACATGGACATTTGTTTTTTTTTCCAAAAAAAGAAAATCAACATGTCAAAATCGCGACGAACTTGGGTTCTGCCCAACTCGGTAGCATCTAACTGCAAAAAAAATTATTTAATTTTGATAATTGATCTTATAATTAATGTTTTCCTAATTAAATGCAAAAACAGGAGGCAGTGAATGTTTCACTTGGAAACCTGCTTTCATACCCATTTGTTAGAGAAGGCTTGGTGAAGAAAACACTTGCACTCAAGGGTGGTTACTATGATTTTGTCAAGGGGAGTTTTGAGCTTTGGGGACTCGAATTCGGCCTTTCTCCATCTCTCTCTGTATGAAATATATTACCATTAAGTGACCCTTAATTACTCTGTTTAATTTCCTAATCCTTTGTTATTCAACAATTTCATGTGTTGTATTTTTCTACTTAATAATTGAGAAAATGTTTATTAGCAATAAGTGTAAGGAGGAGAGAGGATCCTTTGTGAATCTATCCTTCTTTTTGTTGTACAATAATTAAAAATCTTTTTGTTTATGAAATAAGAGTTGAGATTAATTTTCCAGTTTCATGTATTTATTATGGGCATTTTTTTTTCTATTTTGGTTGGATTTGATAGGTAAAAGATGTGGCAACAATACTGCACTGGAAGCTCATGTAGGAACATGGTTTAAGAGTTCATTCTACAGAGATTTGGGGTTCTCTGTAATCATTTTCTGACAATAATAAAACCTACTCTTTTTTTATGTAGAAAAGCTTCCATCATTTTGATTATATAAATCTAAATTGCATTATCTTACTAATGTGTATTGAATTGCTTAACTACCCTAAAAAATCTTGGGATAATTACAAAAAGACCCCTGAGGTTTGGGCTAATTACAAAAAAACCAGAGATGTTTCAAAATTACAAAAAATCCCCATCAAGTTTGATTAGGTGTTAAATATAAGGGGATGATTGTAGTATTTTTATAAACATCAGGGGGTTTTTGATATGTTTTTCGCTTATGATGGGAGAAAATGTAAGACGGAATCAAACCTCAAAGGTTTTTTTGTAATTAGCCCAAACCTCAGGGGTGTTTCTGTAATTATCCCAAAAATCTTTATGAAAGAATATTTTGCCTAATCAAAACTTTCTAGAAAATTTTCAGGGGCTATTCATAATATAGATGAAATAGTTAAGATGGACACTATTTTCTATTACAAGTGATAATTAAAGATTGCACAAAAGAAAAAAATTGTGTGTAAACTGCTAAAGCAAAGACAAATATTAGTGGAAATGTTTTTTCTAATACTAAAGATTACAAAATTTTGTTTAAGGGTCTCAATTCCTTGGGTATGCCATCAAAATTTTCAGAATTAACATCAGATTGAAGAACTGGTCTTTTCCCAATTTTCCAGTGAATGCCCTCAGCTAGATGCTCCTTGTTTGGAGTCAGCATCACAAAATTGGGATCTGCCCTTTGATAACTGCAAACCATAAAGAAAATCACATCACACATCAAATAAATGCGGCAGAAAATCGAGCCGAGCACCATTCCAAATATCAAGCTCTAACTGAACTTTCAAAAGCATGGAAAGGGATAATGATATGGGATTGCATCTAACCTTGCTTCCCGAATATTGTCAACACAAATACCAAATCCAAATGATGTCTCTGCCTTGGTGCGATCTCTAACAGCTGTAAGTCAACACGTTGTTATGCTCAACGAACAAGTTAGTGGAAAAGGAGAGTAAGCAAGCCATGTTACGTCAGCATGTATTATGCATGCACGTGTATATTTGCGTATGTGCATGTCATACATGCGCGTGTATGCAATGGCATAGCTAGCCCACGAAAGTGGGGTGGGCCGGGATATGAAAGTGAGGTGGGCTGGATGAAAAACTAAAAAAATAATCATATAAAATAGGGATAATTACAAAAAAATCCTGAGGTTTGGGCTAATTACAAAAAAATCGGGAAATGTTTCAAAATTACAAAAAGCCTCCTCAGGTTTGATTATGTCTTAAATTTAAAGAGATAACTATAATATTTGTATAAATGTCTGGGGGTTGAAATTTTTTTCCCTGTGAAGGGAAAAATATAGGATGCAATCATTTGTAATTTTCAAAAACCTCTGGAGTTTTTTGTAATTAGCCCGAACCTCAAGGGGTTTTTGTATTTATCCCTATGAATTATAACTTAATTATTTTTATTCTTAATAAAATTAAGTAAAAATATATAAGGGGGGGGGGGGGGCGCTAGGTTGGCCCCCTATCTCCGCCCTTGCGTGTATGTCTATTACAAGCTAAGGTACAGTATCTTACAGATCATCTCTAAAGGACATTTATAGTTACCCATTGTGGAGGAAATTACTGGAAATAGATACCTGACAAGCTTAATGTGAAAGAAGGTTTCCACCACGATTTGAAAGCTAAAGCTATTGATGAGCTGAGAGGTCCCACCTTTCCCTGAGGAAATGGCGTGATATGTCTTAAACCAAATTTATTAACAACTGAGTACATCTGCGCAAATTGTTGGCGTCGAGAGTTACCTTAACTAAAAAGTTTTTATTGGCTTGCCAAGATGCAGCGGCTTGAAAGGTAGAATCTTGAATATTGTTTGACGATTTGTTGTCATCCACCCTTCAGAGAAAATGGTAAATTGCATTTTTTTTAGTATCAGATGAACTCGAAACAGGCTTTAAAGATGATTGACCATATGCAATTGTGTAAGCATACCTAGTCTGCAACTCAAAACCGAAGTCAATGTAATTAGTGATCCCGACCACTTCATTTTCTTCGAGTGGATTTTTAACCTATATGGCAGAAAGTAGTATTTGTCAGTACATAAGCATGTGCCCAAACGTATTGTAGCTAGAAATATTCCACTGTAAAATAAACCAACAACAAAGATTTTATAGAACATTTCCAAAAGTACAAGAGCATTTGCCTCAAAGTAACCGTGCGAAGAATAACTGTATGCTAAGACAGCATTAATTCAATAAACCAGATAGGTAAATTTGTGTATAAAATGTCAGTACAATCTTACACAAGAATATAAAACTCTAGAAGAACTGACAAAATTTCTCTACTGAAATTCTATATGCATTATTATTTCTATTTTTATTTTTTTGAGGGGAATTGTAGATGCATTATTGATTCAAAGTCAAACTATCATTTATCAGATGATGGCCCGATCACTATCTATTCCATCTAGCGCAAAAGATTAAAAATAATAATAGTAACCAATTTTGAAATCAATAAACAATTTTCTTCAAAACATGTTAGATAAACAACAATGTTTGACTGCAACTTAGATTTTGTACTCATATATGTTAAATGCAGGGATGCTGCTAAAATTGACCACCTTCCGTAACAAACTGTTTAGGATGACGAACATTATCCATTGCATGCATAGATGGTTGATAGCAGGTGAACATGAGGATCTAAACACACTCAAAAGCATGAGATCAGACAAGCACACAATCACGCAGATAAACGGGCGTAGGGAGAGATAGATAGAGAGAGATACCCGTCTTTGGACCACCACATGTTGATAGAAAGAAGCAATGAACTGCAGAAAGTTTGCAAATAAGTTGTAAGTTGGATGCATGTGACATAATAAAGAAACTTTCAGGAATAATTAGGCAGGGTAATAAGAGGTTTTTCTGATGTATAACAAGTGTCAAAATTCACTTGTGCTATAGACAAAACACGTGTGTAGTACATTTAGCCAGTCTAATTGACATTCATTTTAGCCTCCTTTTAGTTTCACTTCTGGTTTGGGTCCTGACTCTGAGTACTCATATTGATATAACAATTCAGCGTATTTTGTCAGATGCAAGATAAAAAAAATATTTCCTCAAATGGACTACCATAAATTTTTATTCCTTTTTAATGCTGTTCAAAAAGCATGCTCAGCCAATATAAAAGTTATAACAAAGTTGACTTAGAAGAGAAACATTGATTGCCAAGTAGAAAATAGTAGAACAAATGGGCTCAAACTTTAAACTATAATAACCTGAGAATTTTTAGCAAGTTCAAGTCCAAAATTGAATGATGGACTCAATGGACTGCCTGATCCTAGCCCATAACCAATTGCACAGCTCCAATTCGCTAAGTTTTTATATTGTGCTCCTTCTTTGCTTCCAACTACACATCATCATGAAGAATTAATGTGATAGAATCACCATTATAATTCGAAAGAAATAAGGAAGAACGTAAACAAGTGTTTTCAACTTCCATAGTTTTCACTAATTACATTTCCTTTGTTTTCAAAGAGTATAATCTGTAAGAAATATATTATTACCAGAACTGCAGTGCACCAAACACAATGCTAACAGAGCACATCTAAGAAAACCCGTAGAACTCAAATATTCTGAAAAACTGCCATATCTTCGATATCAAGCTTAGAATAAGTTTTATGTATCCCAAAACAAGCATGATCAAAATATCCCCAAGGAAACATGTGCCCTTCTAAGAAAAAGGTACAGCTTGAGAAGAATGACAAGATGATGGTCGTAGTCCTTCTCAGCACACCTCAATAAGAAGCACTTAATTTCGAAGCACAGTTTTAAGTCCTCCAAGCATCGAGGAATAGGACTTATTGAGGGTTAAAAGATGAGACACATATAAGCTTATAAGTAATTCAATGGTGCAAAAGAAGTGATAGAAACATCAGAACTGCATCAAATATTCTGCGATGTCTCTAAACAAACGTGAAGTCTGAATAGCAGGGAAGCATAATTTGTAACTAGTGTCTTTAAGAAATTTTAGTGATAGAAATCAACCACGTGTTGGTTCGAAAAACACTTACATTTTGGTTCATATTGCACTCCAGCAGTTAACCTTCCCATCTTGCTTACCAACCAGGCAGTTTTTGGGAGCTCATCGCCCACTGTGAAGGAAAAACATAAAGTCAAAAACTCCCCGTGTTTGCATGGGTAAATATATGCTTACATAATGGTTTTTATATAACCCAAATCAATCTTTTTGTTAGGTTTATATAGCTTATTAAAGATCATAAGAAATCAGCCTGACACTCAAATCCAAATATGCGGTATTCGGTAAATGTGTCAGCACGCTATGGTTGAGATGCGGTATTCAAACATAACTAGACATATTAACTGAGGTGACATACCAGAGAAAGGTATAACTGTAGCTCCAACAGACAGATTTGAAGAACCATATCTCAAACCCATGACGCCATAATCTTCAGAAGATAATCTGAACGACCAAAGATGTCACAAACATAGGACAAGCGACAAAGTATAATCAACTTATTAATGATAACATCAGTACTTGAGATAAAAGATTGGAATTAACCTTTGTTTCAAAAGAACTGGGAAAATGCCAAATGCTCCAAGCCCAAACTTGGGGTAGTATGCGCAAGATCTCATCAATAAAGTCCTGGATGGCCCACACACAGAGAATCTTTAGAATTGATTTTTGTACTATGCAAGCAGATAACAGGGTCCTAGAAAAACTGGTTCTTACGGTTCTGTGTTTGAAACGAAGAGATCGACGAATGTGTGAGGATCATCAACATCACTACAATGAAAAAGAAAATGAATTAGAGCATCATCAGGAAAGAACTGAAATGCTGGGAATTTTTTTGTACTTAATTGGATTTAAAACCTTTGCCAGCGAAACTGTGCGTTTCCTACAATTTTCTCCTCCGGCTTATGATCGAGTGGACCACCAACCTGAACTCGCTAAGGAACACTTAATATCATATCCTTTATGTAAGGCGGTTAACTAAATGCAACATATATCCACCTATAATCATATATCCCCAGTCTGGCAGTCTTGCAATGCCATTTTGCCATACTTCCACCAAGAAGTAACTGTACAACAACCTCCTCCCAAAAATAAAAAAGGAAAAAAAAATAATCAAAACAATCAATGCTCAGCTCATACTTTCATCAGAATAAGAAAATGACATGCACTATGTGACAGAAGGAAGCTGAAGATAAATTTGACACCTATGAGTCAATTGAACTAACAGGAATGTCATCAAACAACCACATTAACCAAAGGATTGCTATTGACTGCATCAATAATGACCTATTCCATTTTGGTAGTCAGTAATCAGATCCCTTTGAGAACTAAAAAAAAGGACCACGAGATAATTACATAATCCATGGCTGATTCACATGATCACAATTCACATCTACCAACTTCATAGCTCTGTAGCTATTGCAAAAGCGTCAACATTAAATTGCTACATGTCGTGGTTATATAATAGACTTTCATCGGCACCTTTTCATTAAAATAGAGCTTTTGATTCACCCAGTGATTCTCAGACTGAATGTAATGAGCTAAAATTCACACCGTTATAGAAATCAAAATAACCATACGATATCAGTAATTAAACAACGGATACACTGGCAATCAAATCAACGTGTGGATCATCAATCGGCTTAAGCATAATTCTCGTGCTGAAATGCTTTGCTTCTTCAAAATAGTCCTCGAAGAGACATCTCAAAGCCAGCTTTCCAAACAACAAGTTGTACGACGATTCCAGCATTCTACATTTCCATTAAATAAACTCTTTAGTCTTGAGCAACAGTTCAATTTCCTAACTTAAATAGAAAAATTGAGCTTATGCGAAATATAATTTAAACCTAGTACGAGCGGCGAGAGGAGGAAAATCGAAGAGCGGCGGAACCAGAACCATTGGCGGCGGCGGCGGCGGTTCAACGGCGGACCACAAGTTCCCCATCTCCGGCGTATTACGATTTTCTGTAAAATTAAAATCGATTAATTAATATGAACGATGAGAAAGACAAGTGTGGAGAGAAATGGCGGGGATTTGTTACTTTCGAAGCGAAAATTCCTCAACCCTCGCCATGACCGTTTCTACTGAAGGTGCAACCTGGTGACGTGGCGTCTAGAGAAAGCAGATCCGCATTACGTGTCATATGACCCGGCACATAGACAGAACCATGTTTTGGAGTTAGATGCATAGTTGATTGCCCATTGGGCCGGTCCATTAAATGGGCTACTTGTGAAAATGAATTTGGGCTGAAGTTTGGGTTTGAACTTATAAGCCTGTCCAGTATACTGTAAATAACGGGGAATTCATATCGAGCGTCGGAAGAGATTAGAAATTAGTAACTCACAATCACAAATCACTAAATTATTTAAAAAATTATATTCCATCTAACCCAAATATATAGTCCATTACTCTTTTTCGGATGTCCCAAATATATAGTCAGTATTTTACACTAAATAGTATATTTTTCATTCTTTTACCATTATAACTCTATTTAGTATACATTTTGTAATTTATACTATTCATTAAATAAAGGCAAGTCATGTAAATATTTTATATGTGAAAAATCAAACTAGACTATATAATTGGGATGGATGGAGTATATATTTTTTGCAAACTACCTTGAAGTGTATTGTCCCATCTTCAAATTTCTAGGAGGTAGAGATATCAATAAGGGTTGGTCCGTCCTGACGCTACCCTTACCTTCAAAAACCCTAGCCCATAAAGACTACTAGACTAGGGCTAAAAAGCTATGAAATCATAAATATTTGAAAAATATAGGCTCAGTCCTAGCCCTACAGTGTCAGGCACTCAGGGTTGGGGCGTTGGGCTAGGTCTAACCCTACATTTTTTTTTTCTTTATGATGAAGTCGGGCTCTTATAATCTTAATATTCATACCCAAATCAAATACTGACATAACATAAACTAATAAAATCAAGTAACAATAAATTAGTTTTTTTCTAAATAATTTTATGAATTTATAAAAACAATAAGCAATCTTAGATTTGTTGGTATTATAGGTACTAGCAGTCCACCCGTGCGATGCACGGATTATATATTAGAAAAAGTTAATTTAATATTTTAATTATTTTAATAGATTATATTTATTAAATTATTTAATTGTAAAACCATGGATTAAAAAATAAATAATTATATAGTAATGGAAATTTAATAAAAGAAATTTAATTTTAAACCAAAACAACAATTGATTAAAATAAATAATTATCTAGTAATGGAAAATTACAAAACAATATATATATATATATATTAAAAAATATAAAAATAGAATTGCAAATTACAAATAAATGATATATTACATTTGTGATATCAGAATACAGAAAAACTGATGTCGGATATAATTCGCTTTTCTTAGAACATTCTCCACTAAATCGTTGATAATCAACATTTTCGATGAGTACAATGCACGGATTATAGTGTAAATTATAAAAATAATAATTTATTTTAATATGAGTACAATGCATGTGAGTTCAAAGGCAATTAAAAAATAAAGATAAATGGATAAGAAATAGAGAATTAAACAATAAATCATAAATAAGTACACATTAAGCAACTTATATTTATGTATGTATAAAAAGTATATGTTAAAATATATCTGCAAGACTTTATAGTTCTGAAAATGGAATCAATGATTCAAAAATGACATTTTACATAACTATATAAGAATTTGTCTAGGAACAAAATTTATAAGTCGAGTTATAAGAATCAATTGAATAATGATGATACAACAATCACAATACTTCAATTGACTTTGATTAAGATTTTTTGTTTATTGGGAAATTATTGTTTTGCCAAAATATTTAGTTTTCGATAATTAAAATTGTCGAACTAAGCTTATAATTTGGTCATTGAAGCATTTTTTCATTTCAATTAATTATATGTATGTATCTCCGATCTGATTTTTTCCCACTTCATGATCCGGATGCCACATAAGAGTTCGGTATTCTTTTTTTAAAGTTCTCTAAATATTGGAAATTTTTAATATAATTTTCATTTTATTCACACCTTTCAATAAAAAAAAACCACAGTTTTGTTATTTGGGCTTTTCAGCAAAACTTACAAATTTAGAAAACTCATTCCTCTAGGCTCTAGCTAGACATGTACGTATAATTAATTCAAACATGATAACTCAACTTTTATCTAATATAAAACTCACGTAATACAATATGATAAGATGTTATACTAACTTATTTTAAATTAATTAGATTATACATATAATAAAAAAATAAAAATAGTTGCAATAAAAAAAAATCCTCCAACCTTTGAATATGTTAGATACCAACATTCGAATCGGATATGTTATTTTTTATTAAAACAAATGAATCAAATATGGTATTGACATCATATAGCAACCCACTAATCTAAATTGGGCTAAAAAAAGATATTGCCCGAAGTCATTTACAATTTATATCCATCAAAAAAACTCCGATCTTAACGCCCTACGATCTAGCATGCGGCCTTTTCCTCGGGTTCGTAGAGTCGGGTTTCCTGTTTACTCACAATCGAGGAGCCGCCCCCTGGAATTAAACAAAAGCCTACATAACAACCCAATAAACTAAATTAGGCTTAGGCACAGAAATACCAAAAAATAAAGAAATAAAAAGCTGATTTCGTGTTGGCCTAAATAGGTTCTGAAAATATTCCGCCATAAAAATTCTTTAACAGAACTTTCAAGAAGCTCTCGAAAAATCCTTCCTCTCTTCGCCATCAGGTATGGCAACTAACCCTCCCTGACGGGTACCTAACCCGTCCCGATTAACAAATGGAGAACTTGAAAACTGAATACGGATGCTGCACGTACGGTTCACCAATGGATCAGCGGGGTATGGGTTTGTTGTGCCGACTGTGAAGTATTGGTTGATGGTCTGTTGAAAAAAACCAATCCCGAGCTTAACGGAGACATCCTTATTGGTGATATCCAAGAATTGATATATGATGCTCGTTGCTATGGAGTGCAAATTATGTTGGATCATAATCCAACATTGGGCTTATATGTGAAATAATTATGCATTGTGGACTGTCAATTAAGGTTAAACCCATTTTTATAAGTGATCAAATTAGGTTTAAGGAATTGGGCTTTAATGTATCTAATAGGGTGTGGGCATTTAATGTGTAGAGACTTAATGGGTTATTCCTGTTTTAATGATGGGCTAAAATAGGGTACCCAATATAACACAGTTATATAAGGGTTATGGTCCCTAGGTCACACGTCTACGATATTCTATTCTGCTATCCCATCGTCAGAAAGAAACCTACGGAGAAAACTAAAGGGTTCTCTGAAAAGCTTCGAGACGTGTAGATCTAGAAGGCCAGATCCTAGGATTCAAATGCTATGGATTCAGGTACGCTTCCGCAATCTAGTCTTTTGATTCTTGATAATTCGATATGAACGCTCCTGGATTAAAGTGATGTAATTCACTAAAGTTTATTCCAACAAGTGGTATCAGAGCCACTTCATATTGAATTATCAGGAATTGAATTATTTCTATAATTTGTATTGGGGTTTCGTTGTTCTCGGTTTGGTTTACGAGAATTGTGTAAATCAATTTTACAAATTATATGTCCTTTTTTACAATGGAATCAGTTGGGGGCTTTCATAGAATTCCATTCTCGGATGAAATTAGTTTCAAAAGTCTTTTCGGTATCATGGTTTGATTATTATCAAATTCAGAAACTTGGATCTGCATGTTGTTGATGGGTTTTTGTGAATTCAGGCTAAGATTTGAAAAATTCTTCCAATTGATAAAGGTTTGCTGATGGGCTTTAGAAAGGAAAATTATTCTTTGAATTCAGTTTGAAATTTGGTGTCCTGATCTCGGTTTATAAGGTTAAGTTTTTGGAATTAGGGCCTCTCATATATATATATATATATATATATATTAAAGAAACTGAAATTTTCAGAAACAAGAATTTGGTTGTTTGAGGAAGATGGTTTTTTGGTCAAGAAAAGTTGATTTTTGGGGTCGATTTGGAATTTTCAGAAATTTGGGTTCTTTTGCACTATTAAAGTATCATTTGGGCTTATCTGCTAATGAGATTTATTTTGAGGGCCCATTTACTGTTTATGAAAATTTAGGGTTTTATTAGAAAAGGTTTTAATTTTGAGGTTCAATTAAAGTTTGTTTGTTTTTAAAATTGGCCTCAAATAATAAGGAAAACTCTAAATCAAGTCTAATCTTGGAATTTAAATCTTAAATTCGAATATTGGTATGGATTTATATATTCTGAGATGATTAATTGAAGCAACATGTCACCAAAGTGATCTCTCTTGTGGAAATTAATTCATTTTAGAATATAAAAGGTTGTGCGTGTGCAACGTATGTGAATATTAACCGGCCCAAAGGAAGGTGAATGTTTATCAGAATTGCACGTGCACCTGTGGTAATAAACGTGTGATAATTATTCGGTTTTACATATGAACACTAAATCGGCCCAAAGGAAGATTTATTGTTTGATATATTCTTATTATCAATGTTTGATTACCGCACCAAGATATCAATTACAAGTTAATATTTTGTCCAAAGATGAAATATTAATGGAGTGCCGATATCTTGAGATGGGATTTACCATTATTTGAATTTATTATTATGATTCCGAGATTTATGTGAGCATATGTATTGTTTATTTTTGGAATTTAATTTTGAATATTCCTGCTTATATTTCTGTCAGCATCAATATAACTTTTATGTTAAAAGGGCACTTTATCTAGAAAGGTCACTATAGCTAAGGAATTTCTTGCAGATATTGAGAAAATATTTGTCGAGAACGAAAGGCTCAGATTAATACGCTTTTGACAAATATGATCTCAGTCAGGTATGAGAGTAAAGGCAATATCAAGAATAAGTTATAGATATGTCTCGTATTGCTTTGAGGATTTGCTAGTGCATTTAGTTTTTGATATCTCTTTCGACACGCTTTAGCCGATTTAAGGTGAGTCGACGATTAAAAAGAGTTTTACTCTCTAAATGAGTCATCTCATCTTTGCGCTCGAAAAGAGAAAAGGTTAACACAATATGAGACAAAAAAAATAACATTGCGCTTAACTTCCGCAGAATAAAAGGCAAGGAATTAAAAATATAGAAGGATAAGATAAGTTTGCTCGATTATGGTTTGTTTTGAGGTTAACTTAACTTCGGTTTCTGGCACACATGGTGGAAAGATTTTAGTTCATCAACTCACACCACAGATGTATATCTCGTAAAGAGTTTCCATTGCCAAAAGCTAAATGATGGTGAAAGATACATCAAAATAGGCAAAAGCAAGACAATTATGTTTGAAATAATAGGAAAATATAGATTATTGTTAAGAATCTTGGATTTTATTTGAATCTTGATGAGACGTTAATTTGGAACTTGACTTCTATTTCTACTTTGGACAAATTCGGTTATTTATGTTCATTCAGAAATTGAAAATTTAGCTTGTCTCATGATTCAAAATCGATTAGTTCCAGTTCTTTACAATAACCTTTATTTGACAGATATTATTGTTTCATCCAACAAGTCGCTACTTTTAAGTACTCGAGGTTTAAGTAGAAAAACAAACCAACAAAAGATATTTGTAGCCAATTGGATTCCAGGCGTCTTAGAACTTATATATACGGATATTTGTGGACCGTTCCATATGGTTGCTTGGAATGGTCAACAATATATAATAACGTTTATAGATGATATTTTAGATATGGCTACAAGTTGTTATTCATGAAAAATCACAATCACTAGACGTGTTCAAATTCTATAAGGCTGAAGTTGAGAATTAACTCAACAAAAGGATTTAAAACATCACATCTGATCGTGGTGGTATATGCAACGATAGATATGATGGTTCAGGTGAACAACGTCTAGGATCGTTTGCTAATTCCTAGAGGAATGCGATGATCGTCCCATAGTACACTAAATCGGGTTTGCCATTATGAATAGTGTTGCTAAAGGACGAAAATGTAATCTTAAGGATATGGTGAGGAGTATGATTAGTCATTCTACCTTACCGAATCACTCTAGGAAGAAGACTTAAGGTCAAAAGATATATCCTTAGTAAGGTTTCCAACTAAAGCGACTAATATAATCCCTTATGAACTTTAGACGGGCAAGAAACCTGTCAAGCACTTGCATGGTTGGGAATGTTTAGGTGAGGCAAGGCCTTACAAAGCCTAATGAGAAGAAAGCTGGACTTAAGGACAATTAGTTGTTATTTTGTTGGATACTCTTAAAAGTCCAAAGGGTACAAATTTTATGATCCCACAACCAGGCTATTTCTAAGTCGATAAATGTCCGTTCTTTGAGGATGTTGAGTTTGCGGGGAGATAGAGTTAAGGACCTTGTCTTTAAAGAGGAATATGTCGATATTCCCACATGTGTTGTTGGCATTGATCGAATTTCATTCCTGACCTTGTTAAAGACACAAATCAAGACAATATCGGAGAACCTCCTATTTCAGAAATTATTCCGGATGAACAAACTCTACAACCTCAAGAACTCATGCCATTAAGGAGATCCACTACGAAAAGAAGAAGTGCAATGCCAGATGATTACATTGTATTTCTCCAAGAAAATGAGGTTGACATTTGAATAATGGAAGATGATCTAATCAACTTCTATCAAGCCATGGAAAGTTCCAACTCTCATTAAGTGGATGAATGCCCATGAATGAATAGATTAAGTCCATGAGGACAATGACGAGAACTTTTCCTATTGCCTTAAGGTGTGAAACTCATTGGTTGCAAATGAATATTTAATACCAAAAAGATTCAAGAGCAATGAAGGAAGATACAAAACTCGTCTTGTCGCAAATGGCTTTACACGAAAAAGAATGCATCAACTATAAAGAGACTTTATCTTCAGTTTCTTTGAAAGACTCTTTCAGGATTATAATGGCATTGGTAGCACACTTTGATCTTGAGTTACATTAGATGGAAATAAAGACGTCGTTTCTCAATGGTGATATTGATGAGGCGATTTATATGGTGTAACCAGAAAACTTTGTATCGGAAGACTCAAAGGATATGGTTTGCAAACTTAAGAAATCCATCTATGGACTCAAGCAAATATCTGGGCAATGGTATTTAGATTTTCATCAAGTGATCATCTTGTTTGGTTTTGAGATGAATTTGGTCGATGATTTCATGTATCATAGTTTCTGTGGGAGCAAGTATATGTTTCTGGTTTTGTATGTCGATGACATTTTGCTTGCCATCAACGATATAGGCTTATTGCACAACACCAAGAGATTTCGATTAAGAATCTTGAGATGAAAGTTTTTGGTGATGTCTCTTTTGTATTAGGATATAAATACAATGAGATTATTCTCGTACTGGATTATCACAAAAGAGCTATATCGGAAAGGTCCTTCAAATGGCATGCATGATTGTAAACCAAATCATAACCCTATGGCTAAGGAGACAAGTTCAGTCTCAATTGGTGCCCTAAGAATGATTTAAGGAAAATAAAATGCAGAAGATTCCGTACGCGTCAGCAATATGGAGTCTGATGTATGATCAGGTATGTATGCAGTTGGATATTGTGTACATTGTAGGGATTCTTGGCGGATATATAATTAAGTCGTAAATATGGAATATTTGAAAAGACAAACAAGTCTAAGGTACTTATGGATAAAGAAAAGTTACATGCTCACATGTCGGAGGAGGTCGGATCGGTTTGAGATCATTTGGTATACCGACTCTGATTTTATTGGATATCAAGATAACATGGTATTTAAGTTGGACTATGTATTTCTGCTAATTGTGGAAGAGTTCTATACAGTCTACAATATAGACTCTTTTACCATGGTAGGAAAATTCATAGCGTGTTATGGAACATCCAAATCATGGATTATAGTTGCGAAAGTTTGTCATGAGGTGCGTATGTAGATGGTATTAAAATACAACTAAGTTTGTGACATTGAGTCAGCAACGCTATATTCCAAACAACAGGAACTCGACGAAGACTAAATATAAAGAGATCAAGTTCCTGATTGTTAAAGAGATAAGTCAAAGTGGACAAAGTGTCTATAGAACATCGATACAAACTCCATAATTGCGGATCCGTTTACTAAGGGATTGCCACCCAAAGGGTTTCATGAACTTGTTGTTCATATGGGTATCAAATCAGTTCGGGATATACGGTTTTAAGGATATTCGATTCTAGTGGGAGTTTGTAATTATAATGTTCTTTTAAATGTAGACACATTTTTCATCATTTCGATTTAAGGATATATTAAGGTTTTACTCTGCAGAGATAAAGTTTCAAAGATATATTAACACTTTGATTACGGCATATGGTTTGATCTCACTAAGGTAAGGTGGACCGATTGGAAATAGGCATGTTAAGATCACATTGCATGAAATTTCCATGCTACACATCCACATCATGATCCATGACTTTAATTGTATTGGGATACGTGACCATTGATGGGTCGAGTTCGATAAATGTAACGAAGGCGCTTTGATCCTATGTTGGTACGATTAATGGACCGGATTGGTTCTGAGATACATTTGATTATGACAAAAAATTGAGCTCATATGGTTATTTTTACAATACATAATTATAAGGTTACACATATAGCCCAGTGGGAGATTGTTGGATCATAATCCAACATTGGGCTTATATGTGAAATAATTATGCATTGTGGACTGTCAATTAAGGTTAAACCCATTTTTATAAGTGATCAAATTAGGTTTAAGGAATTGGGCTTTAATGTATCTAATAGGGTGTGGGCCTTTAATGTGTAGAGACTTAATTAATGAGTTATTCCTGTTTTAATGATGGGCTAAAATAGGGTACCCAATATAACACAGTTATATAAGGGTTATGGTCTCTAGGTCACACGTCTACGATATTCTATTCTGCTATCCCATCGTCAGAAAGAAACCTACGGAGAAAACTAAAGGGTTCTCTGAAAAGCTTCGAGACGTGTAGATCTAGAAGGCCAGATCCCAGGATTCAAATGCTATGGATTCAGGTACGCTTCCGCAATCTAGTCTTTTGATTCTTGATAATTCGATATGAACGCTCCTAGATTAAAGTGATGTAATTCACTAAAGTTTATTCCAACAAATTATCCCACGAAGAACAAACTTGTTGGCCCATAAATTTGCTCACTTTGTAGGAGAATGTGATAAAGAATTTTTTTGGCTTGAGGAATTTCCTGCAGACATGGATTTAGTGAGGATGAATGATGTAAATTCTGTTTCTGAGTAATGAAATTTGTTTTTTCCAGGAAAAGATGACTTTCTTGTATTATGGCAAAAAATATAGTGTTTTATGGACTGTATTATGTCCTTTACTTTTTATAAGTTAAGCTAAATGAATAATGCAAATTGTATTGATGTGCGACAAATTCCCATCAAGTGTAGAAAATCTAACATCAAAAAGAGTTTATCCTTGGTAAGCATAATGTCATCCAAAATCAATAAATACCAAGAAATTAAAAAAAAAAAGCACACGAATGGCCGAAGTTATTTCTCTGTGCAATAAAAAAAATTGTCCCCTAAAGTAATTATTTCTATAATTCTTTTCTTAATTAGACAGTCTGCAAATGTTGTATTATTCTATGATCAAGCTTCACATGTTTGATTTAGATGTAAATGAGTTGTGTTTTATACAAATCTACATATACAAAAAATAAATGATATAAAAAAAAATAATGAACATACCTTTAGAAAGACACCAAATAATAAAAATGTCTGACTTGCTTTCATTGATGGAACCCTGTAGGCGCATTTACCAAATTTTTCATGCCCAGAACATTTTTGAAGGATTAATCTCCTTACCAACTGAACAAATGAGCAATGGAGCAGATTTCGCTATTTTTATTTTTCTGCAGAATTTACATTTTGCATTGTGTTATAGTGCAGCAAGCTGGAATATGGGCTTTAGAATTGTTTATATAATCTATGTTGTTTATATGTTGTTTGTTGGACGTCCACCAAATAGGAAAAACCAGAAAATGAAACAACCACTTTTGTTGACTAAAAACAAAAGTTGGTTTGGTTGGCAAAAAGATAAAGAAAAGAAATGTGGGGGTGGGCAAATTGCACCAAAAGTTTGGCAATTTGGCACCAAAAAGTGTTGTGAATTGTTGAAAATTTTGGCATTCACATGCCTATAAATTGGCTACTCGGATGAGCCAATTGAGTAGAGAGCGCGAGATTAGCCAACAAGAGAGGAAGTGAGCTAAGGTTCTCTGGGGAGAGTTTTCTCTATTTAAGTGGGAGTATTTGCTCCAAAATAGTGATAGAGAGATCACTATAAATATTTGACTGTGTGTCAGAAAATAGTGGGGTTGAGTTTTCTCAATACTGTGTGAGCTTTGGGGAAATTTGTGGGTTTTCTTTGGGGTATTTTATAGTGTTGTGAGATACACCAAAAGAGAGTATTTTTCCCATTGTTGTAATTAACACAAGCCTTGGGCAAAAAGCTTGTGTTATTTTGTAATCACTATTTGTTAGTGGATTCGTTGTGGGTATTTGTCCCGTGGTTTTTCCCCTTATTCTTTTGGGGTTTTCCACGTTAAACTCTGGTGTTTTGGCTTATCATTTTATTTTCTTGGTCTTCATTTTATTTGAGATAATTATTTGTGTGTGCGATTATTATTTTAATCGGGGCCCATCCACGCTTCCCAACAAGTGGTATCAGAGCCCGGGGTAAAACTCGGGTATCTGTACCAGTTCGTGATGGATTTGAGAGAGAATAACGGACCATGATTAAATTGACGCGGCAAATAATTACACAAAGTGTGGAAGCGAAGAATGGAGGATATTCTCTATTGCGGGGATCTTTATGATCCAATAGAGAATGATGGAGTTAAGTTAAGCGATGATGAAGATGAGAAAGAATGGAACAAGTTAAACAGAAAAAAGCTGTTGGTATGATTCGACATTTCATTGATCGGGCGTGTTTCACCACTTTACTCAAGAGACGGATGCCCATAGCTTTGTGGGCGAAATGGAAGCCATGTATGAGAGGAAGACGCTCAAAACAAGACTTACTTGATCGAGAAACTTGTCAACTTGAAGTATAACGAGGGAAGTTCGATTCTTGAACACTTGAGTACTTTCCAAAGCATCTTAAATCAACTAACAATTGTGGGCTTAAAGTTTGATGACGAGATGCAAGAGTTATTTTTATTGGGATCTTTGCCAGACAGTTTTGAGACATTAGTTGTCTCGCTCAACAATTCTGCTCCTGATGGTATTTTGACTATGGATATGGTCAAAAATAGCTTGTTCAATGAGGAAACAAGGCGAATGGGACAAGGTGCAGAAAGTTCCCAGCTCTCATTTGTTGAGTCACGGGAAGACATAAAGGCAATGATCGAGATAAAGGAAAAGGAGGTTCAAAATCCCGTGATCCAAGGAAATGTTATTATTGCAACAAACCTGGACACATGATAAAAGATTGCTATAAGAGAAAGCAAGATGAGGGAGATCAGAAAAAGACAAACCAGAAAAAAGTGGATAGTGACAATGGAGAAGACACGCCGCGCCATTTTTTTTCCTGATGGTGATGTTGTTGTGCTCTCTTCCGAAACACAATTGTCTGCATATGGCGATTCGGATCTTGATGGTCATTGATTCAATGAAAGCTTCTTTTCATGCAACACCCAACAAGGAATTTTTCAGTACCTACAAAATGGGAGATTTTGGTACTGTCAAGTTTGGGAATAATAATAAAGCAAGAATTTTTGGTGTTGGTGATGTGTGTATCAAGATGAATACTGGTTACTCATTAACATTGAAGGATGTTTGCCATGTGCCAGATCTACGTCTGAATCTGATTTCCGGAGTGGAGTTGGACCGCCGAGGTTATGTTAGTTGTTTCGGAAATGAAAGGTGGAAGCTTACAAAAAGATCATTGGTGGTTGCGAGAGGAGCTATATCAGGTAATTTGTACAAGACTCGTGTGAAAGTGTGTTCTGCTGGACTAGCTACAACTAAGAACGAGTCTTCATCAAATTCGTGGCAAGTGAGAACTCTTAGTGAGGAAGAGAAATTTTGGCAAGGAAAACCCTTATTTCTTTTGCCAAAGGTATGCCATTGATTTTTTGTAATTGTTGTTCTGATAGGTAGGTAGGAGAAGAGTTTCTTTTTCGCTTATTATAAAAAAAAAAAATTGTGTTAGGTGCAATGTGTTTGCATATAGGAGTAGCGAGAAGAATTTGTTTGAGATGTCGTTTCATGTATTTTGTGTGAGTCATGAGTATTGTAAAGGTTATGGGAGATGTAGTGTATCAGAAGATACAGAGATGCCGGGATGTTGGAGACTGCACAGCCGTGACTTAGTGTCGGATCTTGCTCCATGTTCTTTTTGTTGTGTGTGTGTCCGATCAAAGAAGGTTTTGAGGATGATGTTACGATCTTGCAACACCAGGTGATATGCCACTCACTTGGGGTGTTGAGTAGAGGAGGCTGTGCCGCCCTTCACCAAATAGCGTCTTTAGAGTTTGGTTGGTCGATCAAACGTCACACTTTTCGTTAAGGGGGAGTAGGAGATATTTGAGAGTGTCCAGCAGTATGTGGAGGCTTGCAGTAATACTTGGTTTGCTAATAACGATAGTAGCTCCTCGAAGATAGTTAATCATGGCTTCAGAGATTTGTAGCAGACCATTGCGATGTGTTCGCAGAGAAATTTTTCCCGGAAGGTGAGTATGTTGTGTGCATATTGGATTTATTCTACCAAGTAGAGAATGAGTTTTTCCCTTCTTTGGTGGAGGGGGAGATTGTTGGACGTCCACCAAATAGGAAAAACCAGAAAATGAAACAACCACTTTTGTTGACTAAAAACAAAAGTTGGTTTGGTTAAAAAAAAAGATAAAGAAAAGAAATGTGGGGGTGGGCAAATTGCACCAAAAGTTTGGCAATTTGGCACCGAAAAAATCTTTGTGAATTGTTGAAAATTTTGGCATTCACATGCCTATAAATTGGCTACTCGGATGAGCCATTGAGTAGAGAAGCGAGATTAGCCAACAAGAGAGGAAGTGAGCTAAGGTTCTCTGGGAGAGTTTTCTCTATTTAAGTGGGAGTATTTGCTCCAAAATAGTGATAGAGAGATCACTATAAATATTTGACTTGTGTGTCGAGGAAAATAGTGGGGTTGAGTTTTCTCAATCTTTGTGTGAGCTTTGGGGGAAATTTGTGGGTTTTCTTTGGGGTATTTTATAGTGTTGTGAGATACACCAAAAGAGAGTATTTTTCCCATTGTTGTAATTAACACAAGCCTTGGGCAAAAAGCTTGTGTTATTTTGTAATCACTATTTGTTAGTGGATTCGTTGTGGGTATTTGTCCCGTGGTTTTTCCCCTTATTCTTTTGGGGTTTTCCACGTTAAACTCTGGTGTTTTGGCTTATCATTTTATTTTCTTGGTCTTCATTTTATTTGAGATAATTATTTGTGTGTGCGATTATTATTTTAATCGGGGCCCATCCACGCTTCCCAATATTATTCTCTTAAGCCTCACATACTCGATTTTAGGGGTGTTCAATTAACCGATTTTTTTTTGGTTAACCGTTAACCGAATCAATTCGGTTAATTCGGTCGTTAACGAATTATTTCGGTTCGGTGAATGGTTAAAGGTTTTGAAGAATTTCGGTTATCGGTTAATTCGGTTCGAAAATTCAAAATTAACCGAATTAACCGATTTAACCGAAATATTATGTAAAACATATATTTTATATATAATTATAATTATATATAATATATAGCATATATTTTTATTTATTTATATCATATACTATATATAAAAATTATATATTTTTTATTTTAAATAAATTTCTATAAATTATATTTATTTATTTATATCATATATTATATATACAACATATATTTTTGTATTTTAAAGAAATTTTGGTTAATTCGGTTAACCTACCAAATTAACCGAAATATAATTCGGTTCGGTTAATTCGGTAAATGTAATTTCGGTTCGGTTAATGGTTTTGCCAATTAGCAAATTCGGTTAATTCGGTTTTCAACATTTTGGTTAATGGTTAACCGAATTAACCGAATGAACACCCCTACTCGATTTAATAGAAATCTACATATACAGAAAAATGTAAGATATATGAAGAAAAAAAATAATGAACATACCTTTAGAAAGACACACCAAACTAAAAATATCTTACTTGTTTTAATTGATTGAAACCTTTAGAAAGACACCAAAAACCAATGTCATTTTCAATGTCTAGAACATTTTGAAGGATTGATCTCCTTGCATACTGAACAAATGAGCAATCCAGCAGATTTTCGCTATTTCAAGCTTTCTGCATAATGGGTCATGCACTGTGTTGGAAATTGTTATTTTTTAAAATTACAAATCCTATATTGAATGGATTGGCTGCAACTATTTATATTCTCAACACAGGGTATCGTTAACCAGGTGGCTTAGCCCATCTGGCCACCACAAGCAATTGTGGGGTGGAGGTCGGGGTTGAAATCCTGCCCATCAAATTGTTTGTGGGGTGGAGGTCGGGGTTATCCTGCTCCCATCAAATTGCTCCCCAGGGCATATGCGAATCGATGAAGATTTGGTGGGAACTCATCTTGAATAGCACCCGTGTGGGTTCGATTCGGGAGAGATCGTTATTAGTAGATTGGGGTCGAACATAATTGTTCTCTTTTACCTGGAGGATCTGGTTGTGCGTCATCGGACCCGTCGTCGAACACCGCCGGCCAGTGCGTGCACATCCGCGGTTTACCTTGGCGGCGGAATGAGGAGCCGGAGTTGTTGTCCTCGAGCGTAGTCGGGCGTAAGCGCAGGGCGAGTTATCCAAAAAAAAAAAAAAAAAAAAAAAAAACAGGTATCGTTTGGATGCAATTTCAAATGTTGAATTCTAAATTTAATTATTTATGAGTTTAGGAGGAAATATATAGTAAACAAATAGTTTTTTAAAAACAAAATATGTAACTTTTTCTAATTCCCATGATAGACAACACACAATTGCAGTGATCAAAAAAATTGTCTGATTCTTTTGAATATCGTTTGCAGGCCCAAGACAATGACCATCATAACTATTTCCCCTACCTTTTTCTACTTTTTCGTCAGCCGTGCAATATTCAGTTTTTTATGTATTGGGAATAGAAAATAGGCAGTAAATTAATTATAGAAACATATAAATTCAATTTAATTTTTTTTTTTGTTTTGTCAAGACTTTCCAGAATTGGAAATATGTTTTTGGCGGGATTTTTCCTAAATGAGAATACTTTCTTGTTTTTATATATATATATATAGATAAGTTTTAAAAATAAATTTACAAAATACGAAAAAAGTCCTACCGGCGACCCGGCCTAGCCATAGTCATCCTTAAAGCCAATTAGGACTGGACTAAAAAACCCTTATATTTTTAGAGCAGGATTAGGGCCGGGTTCTTCTTGACATCTCTACTAGGAGGTTATCCATTATTACAAAGTTAAATCTTTAATTTGGAGGGCAACCTCCTATCCTCTAAAATTTGTGGAAAGGTTGTAGACCAAGTGATGCATCCATGAATCCCTTTCAATCAGAAAAGCGTGTCAAGATATGCTTGGCTTGACAGAGAAATTCAATTTGTCTTTTGAGATGCATGTACGAAATTGCATTGCATGGAAAAAAAACATATATATATATATATATATATATATACACACACAATTTTATTCAATTTTCAGTCAAGTTCACCTTTATAAAGTTAGTATCAAAAAATATTATAAAGTTGTTGAAGGAAGTCCATCCATATTTGAACCCGAAGGTCAGCCACTACATTTTATGGGAATAATAAATTTCTCAAATTGAATTAACTTAAATAATCTTCTTTTTTGAAAAAAAAAGGAACAATTATTTTGGCAAATTATGACAATTTATATATTGGTAATTTGGTATGATTGATTTTTTTTTTTGGACAACAAAGTATCTCTATACCCCTAGTTATACAATTGTCCACACTGCGCCGGATTTATGGGGCGTCGTTTCACTAGTATTGAGACTAATCTTCTGCAGCAATGGGCCAACCACAAACCTACACACAGACGGTAGTCGGTATATTCAAATCCAGAACCTCAAACCCACCAAAGGTGGGTGCTCGCCGCCAGACAACCCCTCGGGGTATTGGTATGATTGATTCGCGAACCAACCAGAAGCCATACTAGTGGATGGGGACCTCAATTCTCATATGGCCATAGCTGAAATTCCTCCAATCCCAAAAGTCTTTGGTTCCTTTTCAACTTTTGCTACCTTATTTAATTATTTTTTTAGCAAACTATTGTGGCTTTAATTCTTCATGGGCCGCCATACCTGAAATCTTCTGTTTATCTAATTATCTTAGCCTGTGGGCCACAGGAATCTTCGAATTTGTATTTAACTACTTTATGCAATGAAATAATAAAAATAATTTGTTTTCGACCACAAAAAATTTAACATGGAAAATTCTTCTTCCATAACATTAAATTTTATAGTTTACTTTTAAATGTATATATCTTTTACATGATTATATTCTGATATTTTCATACAAATAGGTCTTAATAGTTCCTATTTGGGCTGCCTTGCTCAGATATAACACAATCCCCATTTTCAGTGGTCGTAATTAGTTCGTCGATAGCTACCAATATAAAGTTGGTCTCTTATAATTTTCTTTGGATGAAAATTTCCTTTTTTTTCTCCCATATCTTTATGTTATCCCTCTTTGCAAGTGACTGTATAATCATGACTCCACCACTCTCCATTGGACAAGGAATTACAACCAGTTATTAAATCCTAATTTCATTTTAAACATAATTTTTTTTTTTGAAACAGAAAAGAGACTATATTAGTTATGCTCAAAGTCGTCCAACGACGGTTAAACAAGAGATTGTAAGTCTTAAATTATCTCTAGTTTAAATATATACTGATAATTATATAGCCATATTTAATATACATTATGTTAAATTTAAGATTATTCATTTAGTATCAAATAATTAACCATTAAAATGACTATAGTTTTTTCCCCCCTTATTCCTACTAATGTTTTTTATTTCCAAGTTATTCTTACTAATGTTCAATGATCAAATATAATATTTTTTGTTTTAGCAAATTCAAATTTGACTATAAAGTAAATCATTTATAGGCAGGGTCGTTAACTATAAAAAACCGAAAAAAAAATTCAAATTTGATTCAGTTAACGGTTAACCGAAAAAAAATAGGTTAATTGAACACCCCTAATAAATGGGCATAGATTCTATATCTGGCCCACTAATCAACGAGCAGGGTCGTTAACTAACCGTCGTGTATAATTGGTCGACCATTTTGCTTTTTCATATTTGAAGGGACCTACCCTTTAGTGGTCATTCATAGGGGTGATATGCGTTTTCATGACACCTAGTGGGCATTTCTATTTGTAGGGATTACTTATTTCTATTTAATAATAAAATCCACTTCAAATAAGATTAATTGTAAAATAATATATCAACAGTTATTCACATTTTCCATAATTAAAAAGTAAATTTAAAAAATAAATTATATTTTAGGCAAATTCACAGTTGAGAGAAGGAATGCGTACATTTTTTTAGAATCAAAACGAATTTCATTTATCAAACATAACAAAATTACAACTAATTATAACATCCAATGAAAAACAATTGCAACCCCTACATATCATAGATCTATACAGATTTAAAACAAAAATTGTAAATCTAAACAGATCTAACAGATCCATAGATTCAGAACTTCCCAACGAAGTCGTTGGACAAAAATGTACCAAAGGATTTGATCTCCTTCTGTCGCATATCGCCAGATAATGTCTCATCTGAATTTTCTAAACAAAATTCCACAAATGAGACAAAATTATTTATTGAAAAGAAATAAGTCACTCATTGGGAACAAATCTATTGAAACTAATTTCTAAAAACATTGAATGTTATTTCCCGATTTCCCCCATCCTCCATAAGAGGACGCGAGAAGAAAAAGAGGAGAAGATGAAAGAGTAAAATCGGCTAGGGTTTCAAAAAAAAAACGGAAGAGATGAACTTGGAGAGGATTATGTACAATTTGATCGTCATACTTATATGAAAATTTGCCACCCGCCACTCTTCTTTAATGTCCATGTCACATTCTTTAAGACCTTTTCTAGTATGGGCCAATACTTATACACTTGTTGGTCGTGGCAAATTTGCCACCCGCCACAATAATTAAGCCATTTATGTTACCATAATTTTCGTGGTTCAACCCATTTCATGATTTTCTTATTTTATTGGGTATATTTGCAAACTTTTTTCAAAAATAAAGGATTCTCATTTTTTTGTTAGAAAAAATAATTATTTTTAATTTATGTTATAGTTATAAATAAATTCATATAAAGTACTTTAAATGATCTTTGAATATATTCTTAATATTAGTATAAAAATAATTTATATAAAAATAGAATCAAAATAAGTGGTATCTTTATTTTTGAATAATTATTTTATCTTCGTATTTCACTCATACGTCTACAAGCCCATATATTAGTTATACTTATTTTTGCTAGATGTGTCAATGAGTCGAGCCGGCCCATTGGACCAAAACAAAAAATCGAACCGAGTCGGGCTAACACACTGACTAATCGGTTACTATTTTTGGAGCCAGACCGTCCCGACCCACAGAGATACAAAGGATCGATCCGGTTTTTGGGCCTAAAACCCAGGCCAAAAATGCCAGCTCACGTCGGACCTCAGAAAATGCAGTCCATCACGATCATTTTATCGGGCTGAACCAAAATTGACAGTTCCAATTTTGGCCAATATTTCACCATAATTTTTAATAAATATCTATAACATACTATGGGTTTTCTTATTTTAACTAACTAGATTATCATTATCATCAATGCCGTAGCTAGGGGGCAACCCGGGCCCTGGCCTCCCATTTGAAAAAAAAAATTATAGGTAAATTGTTTTTAGAAAAAAAATTTATTTAATTTTTATATGATTTTTCTTTTAATTTTTTATCTTGCCCACCCCAATTTGGTATATCGGTCCACCCCCATTTTATTTCTGGTTACGCCTTTGATTATCATTATCATTTATTATCAACTAATAAATAGCCAATCTCCAAATCTCATATTCTGGCATGTGACGCAATAAATCATTATCCCTAAATTCCGAATTAATATCTTTTTTTGAAATTTTATTTTAAATGAAAAAAGAGAAAAAAAGCCCATAAATAGTAGCAAGCAAGCACAAAAAAGATAGAAAGAAAACAAAAGAAGAACGAGCGGCGGTGGGGAAGGATTAACAAGTGGGGTGAGGGTATGGCGCGAAGTTCAACGATGCTTCTTCAATTTTGACTCATATAATCTCTCTCAACTGTGGCGCCTCGGAACTGTCGGGACCCTCCTTCCCCTTCCTTCTCTTTTTTCTAGATTTCATTTTTTCTTTCTTTACATATATACAGAGATTCTCTGGATTCACGCTCACTTTCTTCGGATTCTTCTGAGTAGCAGGAAAAATTGGAAAAAACCAGGACTCAAATACTATTCTCGTTTTGTTTTTTTGTTCGTATTGATTTCCATCAACTGCCGCTACCCGAGGTAAGGAAAGGCCAATTGTAGGTTCATATTATTGACACTTATGCGTTGTTTTGTTTTGATTTTTTGATTTTCTGTGTTTTTTGTTGAGTTTTTGTTGTAAATTCTGCATGTTATTGGCTAATGGCTATGTATACGTCTGCTTCTCATCATGTGTATGGGTGATCTGCCTAGAAATGTGTGTTACATTTTTTTATGATTTTAAATATTGCTGTTAGTTCCTTTCTGTTACTGTACATATGTTATCTCATCGTTATTTTCTCTTCAATATTGAATTATTATTCCTTCTACATCGAGATCTGATTTCATTGGAGGTACTAATAGATGATTCTTTATTTATAAAGAATCATGTGAAAGCAATTGGTTCAGTAAGTTTATTTTCCGAGGTGGCTGATAGATCAATTGAATATACGCCTTTGTTTGGCAGATATATTAATGGCAACCAGTGTTGCTTCGGGAAGCGGCCAGCTGCACTTCAAAGACCCAATTTACAGGGGACAGGGCTGCAGACAGGCTTATCGGGTTCACAATATAGCAGTTCCAAAATGCATGCAGAAAGAGCTTTCTTGGTACGCCATATTGACTATAATTTGGCAATTTATGTGGTGCTATTGTAGTTTGTCGGGGGAATTTTAACTGGTTTTCTCCATTCAAGATGCTATTACTCGTTAGTTTTGTTAATTTTTGTGAATATTTTTATTTTGAACAAGTAGAATTTTACACGTTATGTTACTTCTGCAGTTAGCATAAAAGATCAGTACTCTTACGAAGGTTTTATGAAGAAAGTTTGCTCAATACGACTAAATTCTTATTTAGTTGTTGAGACTGACTAATTACAACTGTTTTTGCACACTGAACAGTATTCACTGTATTGGTCAATTTTGTGTTGGTGTTTGTCATATATTACTTCCCACTCCACAAATTCATCACTTCTGGTTAGTTCGTTAATGGCAAACTAACATGGGATATCCATGTTTTGCCGCATAGTACATGATAATTGTTAATGTAGCAAATCTGCTTTCCGTTCTGCTGTTTGCTCAGCCTAATCAGTTACTTTTACGTGTGTATTTTACATGTTTAAATGTCATGATTTCTTGATGCTAGCATTTCAGAAAGGTTTATTTAGCCTCCTTGCTATAAAACCAGGAAGCCACGACTATGAAATACGGTGTTTTAACTTACATCAGCCACTGATCATTGCTTTTAACTTACATCAGCCACTGATAATTGCTTATATATTCCTCAGGTCTCATGGGGTCTCTAAAAGCTTGCAGATCAATAAAAAAATTTATTTGCATCCTCAAACTAAGGTGGATTGTAAGCAAATCAGAGCAGCAACTAATTCATGCTTGCGAGATGGTTACAATAAGTATTTTGATTTTGCTGTAATTGGAAGTGGAGTGGCCGGCCTTCGTTACGCTCTTGAAGTTGCAAAACATGGAACTGTTGCAGTGATAACCAAGGCTGAGCCCCATGAGAGCAACACCAACTATGCACAGGGTGGTGTGAGTGCTGTGTTGTGCCCATCAGATTCAGTGGAGAGTCACATGCAGGATACAATCGTCGCAGGTGCTTATCTATGTGACGAGGAGACTGTTCGAGTATGTTATTAAACCAATGCTGTTTCTTACTCTCTCATTTTCCACTTTATTGGCTTGACATATGTTGAAAAAAATTCTTTATGCATGTAAACATAACGATAATTTATGTAAGACTTTTTGGATGTGGTTATGCAATGCATAGGTGTAAGGTGGCGATGTCCATCATCCGCCACCCCTTGCAAAAATAAAAATAAAAAATAAAAGTCCAATTTAAGTTGCTTTGTGGATTATAAATCAACTCTTTGATATATTTCACAAGCTTTATTACATATATCAGGTAGTGTGTACTGAAGGACCTGAGAGAATCAGGGAATTGATTGCAATGGGAGCTTCATTTGATCATGGGGATGATGGGAATTTGCACCTTGCAAGGGAAGGGGGACATTCTCATCATAGAATTGTACATGCTGCTGACATGACTGGCCGGGAAATAGAGAGGGCACTATTGGAGGCGGTCAGAAAGGATCCTAATATTTACGTGTTTGAGCACCACTTTGCAATAGATTTGCTGACTTCGCAGGTTCACCTTAATCCTTGTGTTATGTCTATGCTTTTAAACTTTAACGCTTTTGGTTTAACACTAGCGGATGTTTCCATTATAGAAATGATATGTTGAAATATCAAATTCTGACGGCTATTCATTGCTCCAATATTGTGTAACATAGTTATACCTGCTGGTTTGCAGGATGGTTCTGATACTGTTTGTCATGGTGTTGACACTTTGAATACAGAGACACTAGAGGTAAGAAGAAAGTGGATCTGCTTCATATTGTTCCTGGAATTTTTCTTTGAAGATACTCGGGAACTGCTCACTAACGGGAAGAATTCCGTCTTTTGAAATTTTTAGGTGGTGAGATTCATCTCAAAGGTAACCCTACTTGCATCAGGAGGTGCTGGACATATCTATCCAAGTACTACAAATCCTCCGGTAAAACTTCATTTTCCTTTTCCATTATACTGACTTTTTTTATTTAGAGAATCTCATTCTTTATACACAATGTATGCATTAAGATGTTCTCTTAGTATTTGGAGCTTTGAAAAGCTAGTGTTGCTACTCTGTGCAATCTTAACTTATTGTGATATAAACTACACTAGGTTTACTGAATAGTGTAGTTGTGTTTTCAATGCTTTTCATTGGGGATTTTCCTTTCAATCATTGATCCACATTACTATGTTAGTTTATGTCTATAAAGAAATGAATCTAATTCCTTATACTGGAAAACAATTTTATTCAGATTGCTGTTTGATGTGCCCTGTAGGTCGCAACTGGGGATGGAATGGCTATGGCGCACCGAGCTCAAGCTGTAATTTCTAATATGGAGTAAGCTATTCTGAATATACTCAGTCCTGAATGTACCTTTCGGTCTTGACTGTATGAACTGATTCGATACTATTTGGTCTGCGACTATGCGTGTGTTGAAATACATGGAAATTGTTTTTCCTCTTGAATTTGCTACAACATCATGAAGCAGTTCTTTTTTTTTTCACCGTTAGATAAGTCGTGCAAACCGTGCTTTTAAAAATTTGAATATTTTGATTTTTTCTAGTGACACTGTATTTGGGTAGTATGGAAAATTGCTTTCCTTTTTATGTTGAAACTTGGCAATCTGAAAATGCAAATGCTTGCTTATATGTATCATTAACTTGCAAATCAAACTGTCTATAATATATTTCGAAAAAATCTCTGTATTGGCTGGATTTGTGAATTATATATGCCAAAATTTTGGTTTCCAACTTAGATTGACGCATTACTATGCTACCAGGTTCGTGCAGTTCCACCCGACAGCTTTGGCCGATGAAGGTCTTCCAATCAAACCAAGAGAACCCCGAGAAAACGCCTTCTTGATAACCGAAGCCGTGAGAGGAGATGGGGGCATTCTCTACAACTTAAGCATGGAGAGATTCATGCCCACGTACGACGAGCGGGCCGAGCTTGCCCCAAGAGACGTCGTAGCAAGAAGTATAGATGATCAGCTCAAGAAACGCAACGAGAAGTACGTCCTTCTCGACATCAGCCACAAGCCCAGAGAAAAAATCCTCTCCCATTTCCCCAACATCGCCGCAGAGTGTCTCCAGCACGGCCTAGACATAACCAAACAACCCATCCCGTGGTCCCCGCGGCCATTATTATGTGCGGCGGGGTCCGTGCAGGGCTCCAGGGCGAGACGAACGTCCGAGGCCTCTACGTGGCCGGCGAAGTCGCATGCACCGGCCTACACGGGGCGAACCGTCTCGCCAGCAACTCGCTGCTCGAGGCGCTCGTGTTCGCGCGACGGGCCGTGCAGCCCTCGATCGACCACATGAAGGGCTCTCGGATCGACCGTGGGGCCTCGAAGTCGTGGGCCCGTCCCACGATGCCGAAGTCGCTCGGGGACGTCGTTTTGAGCAATATCGTCCGTCGGACAAGGGAGGTTCGGAAAGAGCTTCAGAAAATCATGTGGGAGTACGTCGGGATAGTTCGATCGACGATTAGGTTGCAAACGGCCGAGAAGAGGATCGGAGAGTTGGAATTGGAATGGGAAGCTTATTTGTTTCAGCAAGGGTGGGAGCCCACTATGGTTGGGCTTGAAGCTTGTGAGATGAGAAATTTGTTTTGCTGTGCTAAATTGGTGGTTAGCAGTGCTCTTGCTAGGCATGAAAGCCGTGGGCTGCATTATACGGTTGATTTTCCTCATGTGGAGGAAAGTATGAGGTTGCCTACAATTATATTTCCTGGTTCACCTGTAAATAGTTCTTGGAGTTCAAGGCAACTGCACAGGCAACAGATATGTTAGAAAGTGAAAAGGTTAAGTTATTGATTTTTCCTGCCTAAAACTTCAGGTGGGGCTGCATTTGGTTTATTATTGAAAAACTACAGTTTAGAATTAATATTTTTGCAAGATTGGGAATTTTGTGCAGCAATTGGATATTATTGTAGAGACAACTTATGGTTTTTATTCTATTTTTTTTTTTTTTTGCCCTTGTTTTGGGTCTTTTTGTGTTTGAAGAATAAAGTTTTGAAAGTTCTTTCTGCCAAATCATTTCATGCATTTTACCTTGTTGAATTTCACATATTTGATGGATGCAACTTTTTTAAAAAGGTGTCAAGTTTCCATGTATAGTTTTTTGAAATAATGAGTTTTTAATAGTGGTCATGTTCCATTGATGTACATGTTAGATTTTACAATATCAATCATGTAATGGGACATGACTAGAACAACTATCTCAACTCATCGCCGTCTCATCGTATTTTCCATTCAAGTGGAAAAACCTATGATGATGATGGTCTTGGAATTTTATCTCATTTCTTCTTCGTATGAAGGTTATGTCAGGAAGGGCATCCAGTATTATGGAATATTGTAGCAAGTATTAGGAGAGCATGCATAGATCATGGTGTATATTATAATGTTACTTACATCTGTTTAAATATTAAATTGGGATAATTACAAAAACACTCCCAAGGTTTGGGCTAATTACAAAAAAATCTAGAGATATTTCAAAATTACAAAAAGTCCCCTCAGGTTTGATTTTGTCTTAAAATTAAGGGATTAACTGTAATATTTCTACAATATCAAGGTAATTTTTTGAAATATTTTTTTGTTTATGAAGGGAAGATGTAAGCAAAATCAAACTTTTAAGGTTTTTTTTGTAATTAGTTCAAACTTTAGGGTTTTATGTAATTATTCCTATTAAATTTGTTCAAAGGTCAATAGACAATAATTGTTGTCACCATTTGATTTTCTGTTGTCCCCATCCTCTCACATTTGTCCACGTAGATTGTTGTTTCCAACTAGATTAAGCCTACTCATTTAAAATCAAACATTGTTGGCAATTGTTTGTCCATTTAATTCTATGGCCAATAATCCATACAGCAACCCTTGGGTAATAAAGAGGCTAGAAATTTCTGGGCTTGAAATGACTCCTGCCCAATTAGCTTTTTTCTCCCATATCCAAAACCATACAATTTTTGTGTTAAATAAACACTGATTGGTTATGAGTTCAACAAGCAGATGGACAGGGTGTTAAAAGCTAAATGGACATCACTTAAATATTGCATTCTATAGACCAATATTTCCGCTATATATGCACTTATCATCTCTGGCCACCAGAGATTAGATTTGGCAATGGGTTAGGCTGAGTTGGGCCAGTCCGCACCCAATGGGCCAAGTAATAAAATCAGGTGAGATCGAGCTTGCCCATCAGAAATGGCCAATTTCAACACATGTATTTTTGTCGGGTTGTTGGGGTTTAGGGATGATGTGCTAAAGTAGGCCTCCTCTCAAGCCTAATAAAATGAAGACAACCCAATCCCATATGTGGGATGATTGGGCCGGCCAGTTAGGTTGGACCAATTTTGCTGGTTCTACTAGAGATTGGATTCCCAGCAGACCACAAATTCCAATCAAGAAATGTTAAAAATAATCACTTATTGGCAAAAACAAATTATTCCATCTGTTTTAGCCAATGTTGTAAAAATCTTTGGCCACATTGGTGTGATGAGACGCCTAAGCGCCAGAGCGGGACTCTGCGGGATTATTAGCGCCTAATCAAAAAAATCGAATCGTGGCGGACAAGGGACCCGCGCCTAGCGGGGTTAATCGGGACTAAGCGGTAATTTTTACAACAGAAGTTTTAGCAAAACTATCTCTTTTAATCTTTTCTAATCTAGTAATAAATTGAACTTGATCGAGCTATGGAACTTTGTCCAATATCTTGTCAGGCTAACTTTACTCAAAAGTATGAAGCTACAATTGACAAAACTGTTAACTTGTCAGAATCCATTTTTGGCTTTGCTTTGTGTTGTTTATCTAAATTATTTTTCTTACTATGGAGAGATATGTACATCAATATCAGACAAGTGGGTTAGTAAGATAGCAGCTTTCCAGATTCCTTAACATTTTACTAATGTTTATTATGACTTTCAGTACACTTAACTAATACAAGTCCAATGTCACATCATATGATGACATGTAGAAAACCAACTTTAAACTAAGAAGTTTCTAAAAAGCGTTAGGCGCTAGTCGGGCGGCAGACTGGGGCCTAGCGCCTAGGCGGAGTCTGGGCGGGGTTAGGCGGGACATGAACGGAATTTGGCAGGGCCTAATTGGAAGAATAACCAAGGCGTATAAAGGGGGCCTAGCACCTAGGCGGGGACTAATCAGGGCTAGGCGGGGATTTTAAGAACAATACTAAGAACACATAACATGATTACTCAAAGACTGCGGTTAAATGTCTCTAATCAATAGCAGTTGTACCAACACAGGAAAAAGAAATTCCATCTTTACTTCATTAAACCACAAGATAACAAAAACAACAGTAACAGAAAATTCATCAACCCCTCTTTAGACATATCACCTCAAAAGCCCCTCATTTTCACTAGTAAAAAAAATCATATTTTTTAGTTTTATTTATTTATCATTTCACTCCTCAAATTCACAAAACATAACAAATAAGACAACCCAACAACTGTGTAATCAAATCAACTTGTACATTATACAGAAAAAACAAAAAGAACAGAAGAAGAAAGAGCATCTGATTATATTATTCTCATCATGAGACTTCAATCTTGAAAGATCCAACGGTCTGAGAATGTTTGTCAAGTAAAGTTTCGAGTGATCTTGATTTTCTTGTCCTTACAATTCCTGCTTCTTTCATCAACACGGCCAATCTCCGTTTCTCATCGTCCACGTCGGGATTAGCAGTCCCCAGCTTCTCTTCTCTCATCTCAACGACGAAATCCAATATTTCAATTGCATCAACAGTCCTGCACATATTGATTTAACACAAAGATTCAAAAACTATGTGATTTAATCCATTTTTAAAAGTTCAAAATTAATCCGTTATAAAATTTAGGGATAATTACAAAAACACCCCTGAGTTTGGGCTAATTACAAAAAAACCAGAGTTGTTTGAAAATTACAAAAAACCCAATTCCATCTTACATTTTTCCCGGTGATTTTCAAAAAACCCCACATTTACGAAAATATTACAGTTACCCCCATTAAATTTAAGGCAAAATAAACCTGAAGGTTTTTTTTTTTGTAATTTTGTAACATCTCTGGGTTTTTTTGTAATTAACCCAAACCTCAGGGGTGTTTTTGTAATTATTTCTAAAATTTAAACTAAAATGCATTACTCATTTACCTATAGAAAAAAAGAAAAAAAAATTAAACATCACTTAAAAAACTTACCCTTTTTTATTAATTTGGAAATGCATGAAGCTTATATGTGATTCTATTAACAAGATCAATGCCAATAAAAATGAAATTCGCAACATCAAAACAAAATTTAGCAAAACTATTAGTACTAACATGCCCATAGCATCATAACATTTTTTCCGGTGATTTTCAAAAATATTTCAAACCCCCCCCCACATTTACGAAAATATTAAAGCTACCCCCCTTAAATAAGGCAAAATGAAACCTGAAGGGTTTTTTTGTAATTTTGAAACATCTCTGGGTTTTTTTGTAATTAACCCAAACCTCGGGGGTGTTTTTGTAATTACTTCTAAAATTTAAACTAAATTGCATTACTCTTTTACCTATAGAAAAAAAGAAAAAAAAATTAAACATCACTTAAAAAAACTTACCCTTTTCATTAATTTGGAAATGCATGAAGCTTATATGTGATTTTATTAACAAGATCAATGCTAAAAAACAAAATTCACAACATCAAAACAAAATTTAGCAAAACTATTAGCACTAACCTGCCCATAGCATCATAAGTTCCAGCAAGATTGCTGTAAACTCCTAAAGTATCAGCATGGTACGGTCCACATTCCGCCTCCAGAATATCCCGAGCTTCTTCAAACAAATCCGCAGCCTCATTGATCGAAAAAAGCTGCACACAAGCAAGCCCCATTTGATTCAGCGCGATACCAAAAAGGGCCGATTTTTTTTCTCCAGTCGAACGAAACTTCGAAATCGCGTTCTTCAGAGCTCCATAAGACTCAGAGTAACTTCCCAATATATAGTACAAAACTCCCATTTGAGCTTCAATTCCAGCGATTATGCTCTGCTGACCAGGCGCATTGCCGTACACCTTTATGGCCTTCTGTAGTAACTGTAATGCGCGTTCGTGTTCGTTCATAGACTCGTATATCGCGGAAATATCAACCAAACCGCTCGCGATCTCTTCAGGTGGGCCCCCAGGTGACGGCTTAGCGTAAATTCGAAGAGCGTTTTCGCAATATGATTTCGATTCGCTGAATTTTCCGATTTTGTTGTTCAAATCGGCCAAACGAACGAAAACCGAAGCGACGGAAGGATGATTTTCGCCTTTAGTCGATTTAAACATGTTCAGAGCCTTTTGGTAAGCGAAAATAGCTTCATCGTATCGCGCCAGAGATAAATAAGCATCTCCGATGCTGCAATCTATTGCCGCAACATCTGAATTTTGGCCGTTAGCCGCCATAGCCATGCTTGCGAGAACATAATGCTCAAGCGCGTTTTCGTAATCTCCTTTCGACTCGCAAATGAGTCCCAAAAGTCTCCTATCGGCAGCTTCCTCCGGAGAGGCTGATAAACCGTTCTCTTTGTGGATGTTAAGCGCCATTAAACAGAGCTTCTCAGCTTCATCGAATTGAATAGCTTGAACATGTGCTTCGGCTAAATACCTACACGTCTCGCCAAATCGAGGATCGTTTTCGCCCAAAACCTGGCGTTGAATCTCCAAACCAGCGGTGTAGAACAGTATCGAATTCTCAATTTGCCCAAGCATTGCGTAGATATCACCTAATTGCATGCACCCTGCGAATTTAGCGAGAGCGTGATTGTGCCCTAAATCGATCACCGGAATATCGATCGATTTCTCGAGAATCGGAATCGCCTCCGTGTACCGGCCGAGCCTGCAGTACAACGCGGAAACAACGTGGAGACACATTACGAAATCCAAATTAGGGATTTTCGCGCCTGGAGAATTCTCGAACGATTTCATTGCTCGGAGAGCCAATTCGAGCGCCTTTTGGGAATTATCACCCGATACTATCATCTCCCTCGCTTGTTTGAGCAAATATGGACCGAGGTAATCCTCTTTTCCATTTTGCAATTTAGTCCCTATAGGACTCTTCGTGTTTTTCACCGTCTTCGAACCTTTAATCCCCTTCGGAGGTCTTCCAATTGGAGTTTTACCAGTTTGAGAAAGCCTTTTCGCTTGTGCTGGTGATGAGATAGATTTAGTATTTGCAGATTGAACCTTACTTTCATTGATAATCTCTCTTTTCACCTCCACCACGCCGTAATCACCTCCAGCGAGGAACCGCAACTCGGAATCGATTCGTGACTCTTCGCCGTACGATAAGAAACTACGCCTCGACGGGGAATGATCGGAGCTCTGCATCTCGCAGACGTTGTGGTACAATTGGTCGATTGATGTGTCTGCGATTCCATCAATGGCGAGATCGAAAGAGTCGCTATCGCGACTCTGTGTGCTCATGGGCGGACTGTGTGTGCTCAACGGACTTCTCGGCGATCTCTCGCTGAAAATCTCCTTGTAAGGAACATAATGTCCGTCTTGTTCCTTGGTGAAATTCTCACCGTTTGATTCGTATTCAGGCATTGAAACAGAGTTTATGAATCGATGCAACCTTTGGATTTCTCGCTGTTGCCTATACAAAAAGCATTGAAGTGAATTTACATATCTTCCATCAATTGCATTAGAAACAGAATTTATGGTGAATACTTTATGATATTCAACGCATTTTGGAGACGATGCATTTTTTCATCCATAGACATAACTTCAGTTAGAAACTATTAACGCTGCATAAGAAACATAAATATAGCCAGATCTCCATAACCAAACAGAAAACATCAATTTCCTTCGTTCTGTTTTTTCAGTTTTCAATCAGAGAAATTTGCATAACAAACACAGAGTAATCAAAACGAAAACACAACCAAAATGCGATAATCACGTATTTTTCAGATTCTATAAACAATTATTATGAAAATCCTCAATGCAACATCTGAAACTCGTAAATCCATCAAAATCATATGAAGAAATCAAAACATAGAGCAATAACATGATCGTACCTTGATAATCCTTCAATCAAGGATTGCTTAAATGTCAAGGTATGTTGTTTCTGTATCTCGGCCCTTTATTTATCGTGTTCATGTACATCTATATGATATATATACATATATATATATAGATTTGATGGGCAGAGAAGATGCAGAGAAACGGTGGGTTGGTTGATTTGAAGACGAAGGCAGGGGCAGAAATGGATAATCAAAAATCCATCATACAAAAAATGATTGTATAATGGATTGAGAATCAAATGATTGGAAATATTGACAAATGTAGGTAGATTATTTGAAGAGTAAAAATTATTTATATATATATATTATGTGTATGTATGTATAGGTTGGAGAAGTTGAAATGTTGAAGCATGAAGAGGACTTATCATCTTCCGCTAATGCCACCACAGTTTGCAACCGCCGAAATTTCACATTTTTTTCAGCTTTTTTTATTTGTCTTTTCTATTGTTTATTTGCTATTGCAGCGGGACCAATAAAATCATACTAACATTTAATTTTATTTTTTTTTGACCAATGGTCCATTAGATTATTATACTACAAATGAAAATAATACAATTAAAAATTAAACAATTTAAATTGTTTCTATAATCATGCTATTTGTGTAATTATTGGCTGTTAGTGTATTTAATTTTGGGGGTACAATTAAAACGGCACTTTTAGAGTAACTATTATTATTATCTACTATTCAAAATACTTGAAGTTTTAGGGGGGGGGGGAGACATGTATTAAGGATGGTGTTAACCAATATAACCTTAATTAATCATAAATGCTGCTTTGAAACAAAATAAATTTAGGCATTAGTGTTAGTTGAAAAATGGTACATTTATGGGTAAAATGTTTTCTCATCGGCCTTGAAAATATCAAAACGTAATTCATATTGAAGAACTTTGTATGTGTCAAAACGTAACTTGTTTTGAATAGGAGGGAGTGTGTGTTTGTTTCTTCATCTTTCATCCTCTTTCTATTTTAATTTTGGAATAATCCTTCTTCCTAAATTGTCAGTCAATTTGTTTTGTAATAAATTTGACATGAAAATGGTAAAAAATAAAAACATATATAGAAAATTGTAAAACTAAAAATATACTTAAACTCTCTCTCTCTCTCTCTCTCTCTCTCTCTCTCTCTCTCTCTCTCTCTCTCTCTCTCTCTCTCTCTCTCTCCCCAAATGAGAATGCCTAATTTATTATAGGGTAAGCCAGGATTATTTACTTTTTGTAATTAATGTATTACATTCTAATTTGACAATTTAATGTTACAAACTTTTGATCTTTAATTATCTTTAATTTGGCATTTTTGTTCGGTTCTAGATGTTTAGTGTAAAAAAATATTAAGAATACAAATTTTCTTTTTTATTTATTTATAATAATTTATATTTTCTCCCCCACGAAAATCTAAAATGAAAATACAGCATTAAAGTCGCAAATATTTATTTGTACTTCTTTTTTTCCCTTAAAAGAAAAAAAAAGGAGTACATATAACACCCAGGCCAATCGTTAAGCAGCTTTCAGTTTAGTCACACTTTGGCGCGCTTTTATTGGCTTTTCGAGGAGTGTAAAAAGGGCTTGTAATTTGTTAATGATCCCCTGCTACGACATAGTTAATTGCAAGGGATATTTAACAAGAATAACCAGTTATATCTTGCCACGTGCCAGTTTGGTGAGGTGTCACTCAGTGATTGCTTGTTTACCTGGAATTTTCTTCTGGATGGCGATTAGCCTGATTGTTGGCAAGAAGGCAGTTGGACTTTTGAAACTGATCTGGATAATAATGATTGGTTTTGTGGGGTGGGAGGTTCCACATCTTGTAAAACAAAGTTGTAATTGACAGCTTTTGTAGATTGGGGACCAAACCTAAAGTTGGGACTCATTAGATTATTTTTAGAAAATAATAATAATAAGTATTATTATTTTGTCAATATATATATATATATATATATATATATAAATAAAAAAGAGACAAGACAATAGAGGTTCGGATGGATAAGTTTTTCTATACCATTTAATGTATTACATTGTTTATGCACTGTTCTAAAACTTCTCGTCTAGTTCCGATTAGTCCCAACCCCCTTTGTCCGACTATGTTATTCTTTCGATTAGGTGGGATTCTTTCGATTAGGCCCCACCTAATCTCGTCCGTGCTCCGCCTAGGCGCTAAATCCCAGTCTGCCGCCCGGCTACCGAATGGCTTTTTAAAACACTGGTTTATCGTACTGGACTATTGTTATCACATATAAATTCAATGGGAGAGATTAATAGAGAGAATAAAGTGTCAAATAATTTTATACATAGCAGTAAATTATTGATACCTTTACCTATTTTATTTATGGTCATCGAATTTTATTTTATTTTATGTTTTGATAATGGGAACATACAACTACTATTCTTCAAGTGTGTACAGAATAAATCATGCAAACTACAACACTAGCCAGGTAAACCGCACAGGACTTGCCAGTCTCGATCAAATAGTGCAAAGGTGGAGAGTTAAACTTAAGACATCTAGACTCAAGAATCCACCCTACTCCGCTAGGCACCCATGACTGAGATCGTAGAATTTCATTTTACACGTATGAACGCAAGCTTTTTGCTTTGATCCATTTGTAGGTCACTGCATCCTTCAATATAGTATTGCAGTTATGTCGAAAACCTTAAATTAGATTAATAATAGAATTGGTTTCTAATGATAAAGAAATTGACTGAATGCCAAATAAAGTTTTTTTCCCCATTAATGTCACCTTTATAATTATAACCTTTGCTTGTAAAAAGAAGTGGAAACTCTTTATTTATGTGATAAGCAACTCCACATATTTTGAAGGTGGAAGCAACTTTGTTATTTTGAATTGGACGCAAAGGGTTTAATTCTTTGTAAAGGTATCACATGATGCTACGTACGACCCCTAAGCCCATTAATTATTTGTAATTCTGATATCACAATCTTTTTATTCTACCACCTATTTGTTTCTATTTTTATTTATAACTTTTACAACCTAAGAGATTTGTGTGCCCATATTGTTATGTTACGTTATCAAAAGAATCTATTAAAATTGTTTTTACTACTTTCTTTTAGAAGAAAACATTATTTTTGTTACTTGATCTAAAAGAATTAGATACCGAGCAACTAAAACTTGTTGTTTGTTGTTTTTTCTAATACAACTCCATTTCAAGAAGTGTTTTCTTTGTTGGTGGATTTTAAGATAATTTACCTATAATTCATTCTTTATTATTAGTCAAGCCAAAGATATCAAAGCTTTTATGAAGTTGTCTTTTTTTTTTTTTTAATCACATCCTAAAAGTGATGCTAATAATTAAAGTGACTACTGCGTCCCTCTTTAGTCATTTTTATTGGAACTCCACTTCTATTATAAATAATATGAGATATAGAGTACTACATATATATATATATTTATGTTTCATCAAATGAAAATTTACTAGCAATTCAAATTAAATCATTTTCTTTTAAATTATTGGCCATAAGTCAGAAACCTATAACAAATTGATACACAGAAAAGTAGCACATACGTGACGTGTAGTCTCTCCATTTATAATTCGACATTGGCATATTATATTCTGGCTTACTCCTTGCCCAAAACAAATTATTGCATGCATAAATATGTGATTTAAGAAAGCTATTTGATGCAAATAATAACAAGACTGCCAACTATACAAGTACACATGCCTGTATATTGAAATTTGCAATACATAATTCCAAATTCCACGAGTGAACCATACGTTGAAATTGTCAATAAACGCATTGCCCCAATCCCCCCACAACCCATCCAAAAAAGGAAAAAAATACCAGTAAAAAATTTATAAATATTGTATTCAAATTCCAAAGAACTAAACCTATAAATCCACATTGAATTTTATAATTAATCGTTTTCTTTAAAAATAATCTGGTATGTTTTCACACTCGATTTACTAACACGTGGAAATGAAAACTTTTCTACAATTCTAAGAGTATTAAATGTGTTAAAAAAAATTCATGAACTAAAAAAATCTCCGAGTGTCAACATTCAACACAAGAAGAGACGTCTGATTATTTAAGACTAACTATCAATTTCCATTTGACAATCAATTAATATAAGGGATAATTACAAAAAAAAAACTCCCTGAGTTTGTGTTAATTACAAAAGAACCCAGAGATATTTAAAAATTGCAAAAAACCCCTTGAGGTTGACTTTGTTTTATAGTTCCCCCCTTCATAATAAAAAACATTTCAAAAAAACCCCTTGAGGTTGACTTTGTTTTATAGTTCCCCCTTCATAACAAAAAAACATTTCAAAAAAAAAACCCCAGTATAATTACCCTTTTAAATTTAAAACATAAGCAGACTTGATGGACTTTTTGTAATTTCGAAACATCTCCGGGATTTTTTGTAATTAGCCCAAACCTCTGCGAGGTTTTGCAATTATCCCTTAATATAATAAGGAGAAAGCAAACCTGCTGCATAGGAACAAAGCAACAAGTTTTCCACTAATCTATCCAAATTTTTTTTTGTGGCTTTGGAATTAATAATTGCTACCAAATACTAATGAAAAAATCTATTATAAAATTATCATAACCACAGTATATTCTGAGGGTTCAACCCCTTGCTCGGTGGTTGGGTCCCTAGGCTATGAATATTATGGGTAGATGCACCTTTATAACCCGGCCATGATTCCTAATCCGTGGGGCACAAAAAGCTGAGCATCAAGGGATTAATTAAGTGGTCACCACAAGCGTTTGGGACTAATCTAATTTATTGGTTAGAAGAATACAAAGAATATGAATATTTAATAATGTAAGAGGGCATTACATGACAAAATCTTCCTAACATAGCAACAAAATGATTAAATCCAATCTACCAATTATATTAAATCTGGCCCCAAATTCGACTAAATTTAAGCCAAGATAGGTGATTAGGGACAGAAAAGTTGGTCTGAGTGCCCAAGGTTGGATAATTATTAGTTTGGTAGTTCAATTAAAGATGTGGATATTGTACCACCCCTAATTAAAGAGACGCATTATCTTTTATGTATTTTTTTTCCTGGGTACATTAATCAGACAAAAGAGACATATTAGAATTCCTGATTTAACACAATATTGCCACGCACATTGAAAATGAATAGCAAAATCAACTTTTGATAGCCAAAGACTTGTGCACTCCTATTCGGCTAATCATATGCAAGCCTAAGTGTAGGGCCGCAAATGAACCAAGCCGCTCGTGAGCTATTCGAAGCTTGATTCGATAAAAGCTCGTTCGAGTTCGTTTAATGAGGCTCGTTAAAATAAACGAACCAAACTCAAACTTATAGATATTCAGTTCGTTAGCTCGTGAACATGCTCGTTAGTAAGCTCGTGAATAGGCTCGATAGTAAGCTCATATAAATTAAACTAATAATTTGATTTTAATTTTAATTTTTCATATTTTTACTTAAGATAATATAAAAATATTTCAATAAACTTATTTTTGAATAAAATTATGTTTTAATAAATATATTATGAATTTTAAATATAAATATTTTTTTTTGTAATAAATTGAAGAATAATTTAATTTTTAATTAATATTTACTAAGCTCGTTTAGGCACGATTAAGCTCAAAAAAATTCGTGAGACATCAATATGTTCAATAAATTCAGGCTCGAGTTCGACTCATTTATTAACGAGACAAACTCAAACACTCAAAAGCTCGGGTCGGTTCGGTTCGATTGCGGCCCTACCTAAGTGTATAATATACCAAAGATAAAATATAGGGATAATTACAAAAACACCCCTGAGGTTTGGGTTAATTTCAAAAAACCCAATCATGTTTCAAACTTACAAAAAAAAACCTTCAGGTTTCGTTTTGTCTCAAATTTAAGGGGGGTAACTATAATATTTTTGCAAATGTCAGGGGGTGTTTTGAAATGTTTTCGAAAATCACCAGGAAATATGTAAGACGAAATCAAACATCAAGGTTTTTTTTGTAATTAGCCCAAACCTTAGGGGTGTTTTTGTGATTATCCCTAAAATATATGCTGTCCTATTTTTAAATTGAACTTAATATGATGCTCGCTACACTTCAAGCATGTTTTGTACATGGGATTTGTTGGGATTTATTTTTTTATCGTTTGCTCATAACTAATACTCCCACTTATTCGTCGTTATCCTTTACAGTTCCTAATATCTCAATCAGGTTGGTGCTAAATGCAGACACTCAAACTATAGAAATTCTCATAAAATACTAGTTGGTTTGAGATACAATAATTCAGTGTCATAATTTATATTTGTATGTTCGAACGCATGCACCAATGAAAATAAAGAAAAGAAAACCATAATAAGCATAATCATTGTTTGGGTAGAACTTATGTGTCAGTCATTTGATCCAACCATAACTTGTCCAAATCAGACACATTTCGTGGTTTAACCTGGTGGCAATGTCGGCCGGAGTTACTATCCCAGACATACACTACAAGAAAATTCCGGTTTACCGACAGAATTTACCGACATAAATGATTTTGTCAATAAATTTTACAGTAACCTACAAAATACCGACATAATGAAAAAATTATTTTTTCCCAAATTATATCGACAAATTACAGACAGGTCACCGACAATTTTTAAATTTACTCACAGAAACACTGTAGGTATTTATCAACAGTTTTAGATTCTGTAGAAAAATATTTACCTATAATGATATTACCTACAACGATTTTACCTACACTTTACAATTATCTTAATATTTACCTACATATTTGTCTGTAGGTAAACGGTTTTTTTCTTGTAGTGATAGTTGGGCGAAAGCTTAAAGCTCGATTATTAAAATAAATAATTGAAAAATCTCCTTGTCCTAGGAAACTATCATCTTGTAAATTCGAGGAGGATTGATGGAAAATTAGGAGAAGGGAGAGAAAGGAGGGATAACTGATAAGCCTATCCTTACTACAAGTCTATACGTTGAAACTCAAATACTCTAGTTTGGACGGGTTGGGGAAATGGTCATTGAACTAAATGGGCAAACTTTTTATCAAAAAAAAAAAAAAGAAAAGGCAAACTTTAAATCAGTAATAGTCTGTATCTACTTTCCCCTTTGAAATTTTATCATTATACCCGAACAACAATAACTTTGGGGTCTATAATCTATTTAACCGGAATTTCTTAGCCAACTGAATACTGAAATTTTGTCAGACCCTACTCAGGTGAAGGAGTCAGTTTGTCAGACCCTACTCTTTCCATCTCCCTCGTGGAACCAACTGAATACTGAAATTTTTCACCATATGTAAATGTTGCTTTTATACTGGTTAGTGATATCACAATAAAATATTATAGTATTTTATGTTATTGTCATTGTTATTATTATTGTCATTATTATTGTTATTTTATGGAGGATTTAGCGAACCCTGCCGGTTTAAATGTATAAAAGAATGCAAGAATATTAACAAGGGGGTACCACCTAGAGGTGGCCGAAAATCTATCGGGCCAATTTTTTCAACGCCTAGTCTGGCCCATGTAGTGCATTTTATGCCGGGCTATTAGGTCGGGCCAAATAGACCCAGTCCTTATCAGGCCTGGAAATTCTTGACCCAATATGGCCTTATATTCGGGCCGAGCCTGAATTGTCGGCTCTATTACCACCCAATAAACATTGTAGTCTCCCAAAAACTCACTTATCAAGTGAATTTCTATTCCCAAAAATGATATTTTGAAAATTAAACCAAATATAGTGTATGGGTTATAAAGATAATTTATTGTACCTAGTTTATATTTTATGAAATCTTTTGATACAAAGAGTTTGTAAGAAACCAACAGACTACTAAAATTGAAGTACCAAAGCCCAGCTCAAAATAAAACTATCAAAGAAGAAAGTAAATGTTGTGTATTAGCATAGTTTTTATCTTGAGAGAAAAAAGGAGGAAAATAAAACAAGGTAAAATTATGCTCCTCATCTATCATGCTATTCTTTTTCAAGCATCTTCTCCATTCAGAAAAGGGAGTTTGACTTTACTTGTGGCTACTGTGTGAAAATTCAAGTAGATATAGTATTAAAAAAAGCAACACGGTCAACATTTTGACCACGTCCCAATCAACGACCAATTTATTGTCCTATTACTTTCTCTGTTAACCTTTTGCCAAAGAATGAGAAGAAACTGGAGTAAAAGAACATCCTTTGCATGGACCACCATTTATTACATTATATCTGGACTTTATTAACATATATATTACCTCATTAATCAAGGTTCATTATTAATATCAAAGGGTTGTGACAAAAACGAGGAGAAATTTCGATTAATAATGTTCAGCCCCCCTGGCCATTTTCTTTCTTTCTTTTTTTTTTTTCCTGGGAAAAGATATGAAAGACATTGAATATGGTCCCATACTTCATTTGGCCAGAAAACAAGAATCGCTCTTACGGACCTGATCAGCGAGTCAAAGACGGGTATAGATTTAAACACATGCTGAAGAACATGGTTCCTAGAAAAAAATCTGCATGCCCATGAATTTGATAAGTTCAACATGGGTTATCATGTTTTTCTTTATCAGTTATTAGTTGGGCTGTTTTCTAGTCGAAGGATTGGAGACTAACAGTTTCAAATCATATAGAAAAAAACTTGTTTGTATTACTGTGAGACGCGAGTTACTATTAAAAAAAAAATCAAATATTTGAGCAACTATTTAGATTGTTGTTTTTGCAAGGATTATTTTGCATTTAAAATTTATAAGATATGGAATAACATGAGAAAAGTGTGAAAAAAAAGTAACTTTATGAGAAGGCGAAAATTATTGATAAATATGTTCTGATGAAGTGTCCATAAGAATAGAAATGCAATGTTAACTATTAATATGATATCCTATATTATTAAATGTGTTTAAATGGCATGTTATACAATGAAAATTTTCCAAAAAACAGTTTTATTTTTCTTTTTTATTTTTTAATACAAAAACAGTTTCATTATTAATTTTTAGAGATTTAGACACTTGTTAGTATATTGATTGTTATTTATATATCCTTTTTTATATGGTAATTTAATCGGTTGCTTCTTTATTAAATATGACTAATTAATAAAGTTGCTTATATTTACATATATTTATTTGTTTTTTTTTCTTTTTCATTTATGTAACTTGATTGGTTGGTCGTTTGTTTATTTTGATGTATATGCATTTATATGTACAAATACGTTTGTGCATAACTTAATGTGCTCATTATATGTATGTTTATATAAATAATATGTTTACATAAACTGTATATGTTTTTAACCTACGACATTACTGTTAAAAAAATATAATTTCACTTACTATGCAATTAATGTTCTATCGTTATATTTCCATGTACTTAGTATGTTATTATGCAGGTCAGGTGCATATATACACGCGCGCGCGCACACGAGTTTGGAAATATCTTAAAGTGAAAAATTCACACATTTTTCTTCCCAAGACTATGGCTAAAAAGTGAACCAAGCTACTCGATTCGAGATCGATCGTTAAAAGCTCTTTTGAGCTCGGTTTGTTAACTTAATGAACTAAGCTTGAACACATTTTTTCGTTTGATAAGATGTAAAGCTCGGCTCGAACTCGATTCGATTAGTAAAAAAAGAATAAAATATGTATAAAAATATCAAGTTACTCGAGTTCGATTCGTGTTCAACTCGACTAAAGCTCGTTCAAGCTCGATTCAATTAATAATCAAACCAAGTTCAAACAAATTTTTTGAAGCTCGATTAAAATTCAAACAAGTTTGAACAATACTATGTTTGGCTCGACACGACTCGTTTACACCCCTACCCAAGATGGGCAAGCTATTCAATCACAACCTTAGTATCTAATATATAGTTCTTTTTCTATTTTAAATCTTTTAACCCAAATGCGAACTTAAAAAGGTCATAAATTCACTACATTTAAAATTCAATGTATTATAAAGCTCAATCTTATAGACTAGTGTGTGAAAATCTATGATTCATTCTAATTCTACCTCTACCCTTTATAGCTAGATCATTCTTAATACAAGTCATATTGTCCACAAGAAATTAAAAATAAACCAAGAAACCCATCCAACATACATTGACTACCCAGATCATGGTGGAAAAAAAAAATAAACAGTTTTCCTTCGATTTTTTAGGTCCCTACCAGTGCACGTAGCTGTCCAAACACACGTGCAAACCAATTTTCTTTTGACCATTTTTGAGGTTTGAAGAATCATATTCCTTTCTTTTTGCTGCATCTTTACAAGTGCTGGAGAGCAAAAGTAGAGAATGGAAGATGCGTTTGGGAATGTTCACAAAAAAATGCGGTATATATGTCATTTAATTAGTTTTGACCCTCAACTCTCCTTTTTTCTTCGCATATTCACATAATTGATTGCAAAGAGTCACATTGGAACCTCGTTCTAAGCAAGACTAGGTTTCCTTAGGCATACACGTGTTGATGGAAGAACTTACCAACTGGAATACTATTAATATTTAAGCAGGTTGTTTATTATTTAGATCTATATCAGTAACTATAGCATACAGGTTTGGAACACTTAAATAGACCATACTTCTAATAATGCCTTGCAAGAATGTGTTATGTGGAGGTAAAGCTTGAAATCAAGGAGGCGGGATTTGATTCGGACTCTCCAAACAAAATCCCCGCCTAACCCCGATAAGTCACCACCTAGTCGCTAGACTCTCATTGTCTGCTTACGGTTTTCTTCCGATTAGGCTCCATCTAACCCTGCTCAGGTCTCGCCTGGGCCCTAGGCCCCAACTTGCCACCTAACGAACGCGTAGCATTTTTTAGAACACTACTCCAAATACACAAGATCTTCAATTTTATATTGTGTATCATCTCATATTTCAAATATTATCCCCACACGCCAAGCATTAACGTAGCTGGGGGGCCAACTCGCCCCCCCCCCCAAAAAAAAAAAATATATATATATATATATATTTCTATGAAATTTTTTTTAAAAAAAAAGTTATTTAATTTTTATATGATTTTTCTTTAAATTTTTTATCTGGCCCACCCCAATTTTGTGTATCGGCCCACCCCCGTTTTATTCCTGGCTACGCCATTGACGCCAAGTGTATTGCTCAGTGCTCACGCTCTTAATATACACTTGGTGTGAAATAAAGATATTTGGAATATGATATGAAACATGGTTTGGAATAGATGATCCAAATAGATCAGATATTTGGTTTGGCATTTGAAAGAGGATAGTTACAGCAACAACGTAATGGAGGTGGACCAAATCTTTGAATTTATGTGAATTTATTTGGGAGTGTTTGATGAAATATAGAACAACAACAAACTATGTCTTTTTTCCTCTATATGAGGCCGATTGGGGAGTATTCTAGCCTTAACATAATGTCCTATATGATTCATATCATGGAGAAATGACAAGAGTTTTACGATGATTGTCGACCTAACGCGAGTCTTGAAACCAGCTACATATAGAAAGGTTGAATTGTCTATATACAGGCGGAGATTGATGAAATAAATTCTGGAAAAATATATTAACGAGTATATGTTAAATTGTATTTTATGAATTTGATTTGATACATTTTTCTAAAAAGTTGTGTCTGATTTCATATCAGGGAGACAATTTTACTGTACATATATTACGTTTAAGTGCACATTACCATTCTTTAAAAAAAAAGTGCACATTACCATTTTATATAATTATGCCATTTTTCCATTAATATAAAAATTATAAAATATAAATTTATAATGGTTTGAAAATACATAACAATGAGAAAATATATGTATATTAATCATTAGAATTCGTTAAAAGTATTTTGAGGAACAGTAAAAATAAGTTTTAACGAACTGGCTTCTAAATATTTGGTTCCATTTGTTGGGGGGATGTTTTAGTATCCGCCAATAGAAACCAAATCAAGGCCTTATATTCTAATGACGTCTTTTCCAAAGGGTATCTGAATATGTTGGCCCTACTTACAGTCAAAAGACAATGCACCCATAATTTCGAGGTCAAACAAACTACTCAAAGTGGATTTCTCATCTCCTCTGTGAAAAACAGCAAATGTAAAAGTAGAAAGAAAAGATTACCTGCCATCAGCTTGTTGAGTACCTTATCGCCTGACTCCATTGCTTTTGCCGAAAGAATATATATTAGATAAAACCTATCTGCGAAGCCAAGATATTGCTTTTATCGTGTAATTCGTTTCTCAACATGCAATATTTTATCATTTGTTTTGAGTCAATATATAACTGCTTTCGGTTCAATACATCGCCCATAACAGGGTACCTGTAGCATGACAAGATTTCATCAAGAGCAAATTAATTTCACAGTTTCACATCCACGCTTTAAAAAGCCGAAGACATCGGAAAGTATAAGTGCATAAATTCTTTTAGGCTGCAGAAGGATTTTGGATTTGAAAAGCCGAAAACATAGGAAAGTATAAGTGCATAAATTCATGTGGATGGAAGGATTTGATCTATGGATTTTAAATCCATAATAAGAAATCCATTGACGTTGTTTGGATGGAGTCATCAAATCCTTGAAAACTATTTTTGGAGTCATTTTGCAGGATTTCAAATCCTTCCTATTTGGAGTCATTTGAAATCCTTCCCTAAAACCCCTCCCCAAATCCAAATCCTTCCATTCAAATGCAACCTTAGGCTGCGGAAGGATTTTGAATTTGATGGAAAGATTTAAGGAAATGATTTTAAATGACTCCAAATAAGATGGATTTAAAATCCATCAGATGACTCAAAACATAACTCAAGGATTCAAAATATATTGTAGTATGAGATTACCCTAACAAGCTCAATGAATTTGTTTTCGTGAATATCAAATCCTTAAATTCAAATCCATCAATCCAAAATTGGGCAGCATATTGTGACTTATCTGTACTGTTATGTAAGGAAACCTGAACAACACACACAGAATTACATGAACTTAAGCATAATTAACAAAGTGCATAATAATCAACAAAATCGTGACTGCAAATTACTGACTTCTCTAATTACTTACCACAATATTGAAATTTGAAACCAATCACTTCATATAACACAAGATAAAAAAGTGACATGCAGACTGTCATATTTACATAGACAATCAGGGGCAAGTTGCAAAACTCCAAATCAGAGAAAAGGAGGAGATGAGCATGGAAATATTCTAGCAGCTGATTTGTGGGCCCTAAAGAATTTGGATTACCACGAATGTTTTGTGTTAGCCTGTTGTGGGTGGTAATAGCAGGTGAGATTTCTAGAGAAGATAACACCAACATATGTAATTAACGTCCTTGGAGAATCTTTTAAACCTCAGAGCAAAAGAGAATCCCAACAGCAAGTATAAATACCTTTGCATTTCCATTCCTTCCCAAGTGCTCCAAGCTCTCAAGCTAGGCTTCAGTTCAGCAAAACTACAATCAATCAATCATGGACAGCAGATATGAGTCTTCAGATAACCCAAGGTATAATTTTTTATTTCATGCAATGACAGTCACCTTCAAATATGTCGTAATTACTAATGATGACATGTTAAATGCTAATTATTTTGACGGCACAGGAACAAGTGTGCTGCGTGCTACAGGCAGTTCAACAAAATGGAGCATCTGGTTGAACATATGAAGGTTTCGTATCATTCAAATCACGAACCCATTTGCGGAATTTGTCAAAAGCATTTTCGTTCGTTTGAGTCTCTGAGGGAGCATGTCATAGGTATTCTTCATTATCCATAAAACTATTGGTATGCTATTAATTTTAAGAACAAGATTCTAATATATGGTGATTTCCTGTACCAGGACCTCTGCCGAAGGTAGAATGTGAAAGGATATTCAAGGACCGAGGATGTGACATCTGTTTAACTATCCTTAGTAGCCGCTATGCTCTTCAAGTCCACAGAGAGAGATGCCAATTTTCACGCGGAAACAATGTAAAGACAGTCAAACTCGAATGAGAATGAATACCTTGTTTCATATTCTCCTCTTTGTGTAACATCTATACAAATTATTCTTGACTGAATTAGGGTGTGCTCTACCGAATGGCTAACTTGGGCATTCAAGACGAATTGAGGATTGATAATAGCAGAGGAAAAGTGGTTTCACTTGCTTGCAAAATGGTCGGCGGTGGCAGTGATGGATCCTTGGATCTTTGTGCAAGGGTCTGCCTCATCGATGAGCATGAAAAAATAATCTTTCAAACATATGTCAAGCCACACCTTCCAGTCACAAACTATAGGTAATGAGTTTTTGCAAGAGATATGTATTAATTAGTATGTAGATCAATAGATTCCAAAATAGAACTAAAATTTTCAAATTGTTTTCAGGTATGAAACAACAGGCATACGACCGGAATTTCTGAGGGATGCAATGCCACTTAGGCAAGTCCAGCGAAAGATTCAAGACTACTTATGCAACGGCGAACCAATATGGCAGATTCGTTCTAGAGGTGGAAAAGCTAGGATCCTTGTAGGACATGGATTAGATCATGATTTGAAATGCTTGGAATTAGAGTATCCACAAATTCTGATCAGGCAAGTCTTTCGGCTGAACCAGCGGAGTGTTAAAAGCTTTTGAGTCACAATTATTTGTACTCAATGATTTAATTGAGGGTTTCTGAAATCAGAATTAAGCTCTTTTTACTATGTCTTCAAGGGGAAAAAAAAATAGAAAGATATATCAAATAAATAAGTTCCTCAACTGTCTCATTAATCTAGTAATTCTTTCTACAGGGATACGGCAAAATATCCTCCATTGATGAAAACAAGCAAGCTCAGCAACTCACTGAAATACTTAACAAAAGCATACCTTGGGTAAGTATCTTTCGCTCATATTTTGTCACTTAACTAGAAATTAACCAGTGATATTCAATGTCCTGTACATAAAAATATGACGGTCGAACTGGTATAAGCCGCTTTCACTCATATTTTGTAATTAACTTCCAGTAATCCTGAGATAAATATTCTATACGTATAGATATGACATTCAAACTGGCATACAAGATCCCTATGAAGACTGTGTTGCAACGTTGAGGCTATATATGAGAATGAGATCACAGGCTCATAAGGTGGAAGACTATCCTATGGCTTCAGACCCACAAAATAAGAGGCGGCAAAGCGAGCTTGAGAGGATGACTCCAGAAAAGATGTTAGAAGTATCAAGGTCTGATTATTATTGTTGGTGCCTAGACACCAGATAAAGCTGTTAAGGTGGAAGAATTCTAAGTTAAGTCATACTTATGGAGCGAGGTTCGCTGATTGCCAGCATTCTACAAGCATGACAGCAGAACACAGAGATTTATGCCACCCACCGGAATATTATGTACTTACTAATGCATTTAAATTAGTCTTAGCACAATGGATTTATGTGTACTATCATAAGTTTCGATAATGTCATTACTATTTTAATTGGTGAGTGCTATTTCACCAATAGCAGTAACCCAAAATTGGCAAATTCCTTTTCTTCCTTGTAAGATAGATAATTTTGGGATACAGGATGGTTTGTATGTTCCAAAGTACTTTCCCTACACATTTATATAACTATCATGCACAAAATTGAAATATTTACCATGAGTCAGAATTAAACGATTTTTGTTATTTAGAATCTTTTGATATATATTTGCACCATATTAGTTCTACCAAAGTGGGGCACTACGGATAAACTGCAGCACATACGTTATATTTGGCCTTATGTTATTCTTTTCTCATAGGCCTTTTCAGTACCAAGAAATTTATTGCATGCACCATTCAAAAGTATGACAAGACCTGCTATCTGTATACTTCATGATACAAATAAAATATTATTTCAATTTATAACATGTAAATGCTTAAGCTGCACAAAATTTGGAAGCCCCAACCTATCATCTTATGCATTCACAGTTCACATATTCCTTGCCTATATTTTTACTTTTTAGTTCATCCCCATGCAACACTTTGAACAACCTATGTCAGATTCACTTTGAAGAAAAAAAATATTATTAATAATAATAATAAGATAAAAAAAAAAGGATTAAATCCACAAAGCCTGATCTGTAGCAACCCAAACAAGGAGCTCCACACCTCCACCTCAATAATATAGCATATCTCTCTTCATTTCTAGTTTCTGAGGTTGAATCCTTTTTCCAAATACCAACTCGTATCGAATTCCACGAAGTACAACCGTAAAGGTAAAGGCACTAATTCCTCTGTATGTATATATGTAAGCACAAGGAGAATTATATTCAAATTTATACAGAGAAAGTTACAGTATAAATCCATATCTCAAGTTTTTCTGCATCATCATGATCCCATCCCCCATGTAAATTACAGCAACAACCGAACATGGTTGCCACACATCATATGCAGCCACTACACGTAAAATTTATTGGTACATACACAGACAACGAACAAACAAAAGGAGCGAAACCGAGATGACAACAGTACTATCGACGCTAAAATATATACTCGATATAATCAACAAATAATTAACCGATAAATAATTGAATAAACGCAGCAAACTAGCTAAATTTCTTCTAGTTTTATATCGACGGTTGAAAAAAAAAAGGATTATAGAACTTTACCAGCATAAATTGGAATTTTCCATAATCACGCCTTAAGCATGCAATTCGAGCGCCATAAATGACACGAAACACACACAAAATTGAGTTTCAGCTCTAGAACTACTGGAACGGTTCGCATGATCATGTGAAGAAGACAGAAAATTTGAAAAATAAAAAGGTGAGATGAAAGTGGAGCTTTTGAGTTACGCTCTCGCGCGCGATCTGTGGAGGTAGAATTCAACTCTTTTTCTGAAACTTCTAGTTAAAATGCGGAATATTCTCTGTTCCTATAAACTGACCCGCAATATTTGGGCCTGAGTGTAGTTTAGAATGCGGTCAAGGATTGTGAAAGTTCAATTTGGGCTGGATTTTCTTTTATGGATAACTGACTCAGATTTAGAGATGTCAACAAGGGTCGGCCTTGTTAGATAAATGTTTTTATCATGATTTTGATGATTTTGTTCAAATGAGTTTTTATACCAAAACAATGTCCCTAAATATTGTCCCAACACTTCCGATCGATCTAAAAGGTTTTTACTATTTTTCGGAGTATTTTTTGAAGTTTATATTCGATTTAAAATTGGACAACATTTTTGTTTCAGGCTCGACCGGTCGCCCTATAGGGCAACCCGTACCTGAGTTGAGTTTTGAAACAGAAAATGGGGCGTAAGAGAAAATGGGGAGGCGGCCAGGTCGGCCAGGTGGGCGGCCGGTGAGGGCGGCCGTGCACAGGAGTGCCTCTCAAATGCGGACTTCTCTGTTTTGATTTTCTATCAACCCCAACCGGTCAAGACCAAGGCGACCGGTCGAACCCCCGACCGGTCCCCGTGTAAAAATTCGCGAGAATTCAATTTCAATTTTATCTCTGTGCGGCCAGGCCGAACCCCCATTTATCGAAAACTATCCGTTGCATTTTCGAATGACTTTTCCTATTTTGTGGGATTGATTTCTAACACTATATTGATGATTTTAAATGGTTTCTTTTGCAAAAATCACTCCCCGAGGAGGAGCGATGTCCGGAAATCAAAGCCAAGACCTCTCCTATAAATAGAGGCTTCATTCAAGCAACAAGATACAACACTCTATACAAGCAAAAGAGCAAACAAAGCAAACACTTTCATATATCTTGTTGTATTAGCCTTAGCACTTTCACTTGCACAAATTTGAGGTCTAGGCTTTCAATTCTTGATTACACTTGTACTCATATTGTATCAATCATTATTGAGTTGTAATCTTGATTTTGGTCATCATTCAACACAAGACATCCTTGTGAGTATTCTTGTGGTAAGAATACACTTGGGTGATCTAGGTGATAGGTGTTTGAAGGTTGTGGTAATCTTCAAAGGTGTTGTAAGAGGATTGTGGTAATCCTCCGAGGTGGTGTAAGAGGGTTGTGGTAATCCTCAGGTGTTGTATTAATTTTTGGTAAATTAATAAAATCTTTTTTTCCTTTTGAAATCTATCCCTGATATATCTTTGGGTAGTAGAGGATTAGGCCCTAGGTGGGTTGAACCTCTTTAAATCGGCGAGTGTTGTTTTATTTCCGCATTTACATTCTCGTCTTTGTTTGATTATTCGAAAAAGAGGGCAAAATCTGAAAACCGAGATAATCTATTCACCCCCTCTAGATTATCGTAGCCACTGGACTAACAAGTGGTATCAAAGCCAAACTCTTTGGCTAGCTCGTTCCGAGTAAAGAGGAAAGATCAATGGCTACGAATGACGCTTATCTCACCACCGCGCCTCACACCAACAAGCCACCATTGTTCGACGCCAACAACTACGCATTTTGGAAAGACCGTATGGAGTCTTTCTACAAGGGTGCGGGTTTGACATATGGAATGTGGTTATTGAAGGAGTTGATCAACCAACGAAAAAAATGGAGGATGGCACCTCGACTCCTAAACCTTTCAAGGAGTTCGATGAAAATGATAAGAAGGCTTTCTCTCTAAACGGTAAGGCCTTAAATATTTTGCATTGCTCACTTACCGCCACCGAGTACAATCGCATACGAGGCATAAGGTCGGCACATGAGGTTTGGGAAAAATTGGAGACTATATATGAAGGGACAAAGAAGGTCAAGCAAGCTAGAAAGACCATGCTTGTTAAAGACTTGAAAACTTTAACATGCATGATGGTGAAAGTATCTCCAAGATGGTGGAAAGGCTTGACAACATTGTCAATCCTCTTGTGGCCCTCGGTAAAGTCATCTCCGAAGAAGACAAAGTGACTAAGGTATTGAATGCTCTTCCGGCTCATGGTCCGAAAAGGTGACGGCAATCACGGAAGCACAAAATCTTGAGATACTCAAGTTTGACGAGCTCATCGGGAACCTCCTCATCTATGAAGTCTATCTCGAGGAGAGGAAAAATACCAAACCAACCATCAATCAATCGGGTATGCAAAATATTCCTAAAGGTCTTGCTTCTTCCTCTTCTAATAATGCATACTATGATAATGATGATGATGATGAAAAACGGCCGCACTTGTTCGAAAATTTGCAAAATTTGTGAATAAAAATAAAGCAAGAAAACCAAGAGATAATGCTTGCTTTAAGTCGGAAAACCCGGGCACTTCATAGACGATTGCCCAAAACTCAATGAGGAGGAAGAAAAAAAAAAAGAAGCCTTTTCCGAAAAAATAAGGCTCTAAATGCGGATGTCAAAACTTGGGATGAGCTACTCGAGACATCCGACGAGGAAGGTGAAACCGAACACGGTCTTATGGCTATAGACGATGAAAATAATGAGGTACGCTCTAACTCCTCTACCTCCTCCTTAGTTGATGAATTGCAATGTGATTTTGATGAGTTGCAAAATGAATTTCAAAAATTGATTGTTAAATACAAGAGTTTAAAGAAGGAGCATAAAGAGCTTAAAATAGAAAAGGATAAATTATTTACATCTTATGAGACTCTTGATCATGTTCATGCTATTACCCTTACTCAAATTCAAACTCTTGAAACCGAGAAACAAATGTTCACTAATGATATTGATAATTTGAAAAAGGATGTGCATCGTTTTAATTTAAGCACGGATAAGGTTACTAAAATTTTAGATGCACAAAGAGGTGAGCATTCAAAACAAGGACTTGGTTACAAACCATTTCAAAAAGTCTTTAAGAAAAATGACCAATGTCCGAATTTTGTACGTGCTAAAAGTGCCCATAATATTATTTGCTTTTATTGTGGTAAAGTTGGTCACTATGTTAGCAATTGTAAATTGAAGAATAATTTTAGCTTTGTTTGGAGACCCAAAGGTCTCAAGGCTAACTCCCATGGACCCCAAAACTATAGGGTACCTAAAAATGGTTCGTTTGTAGGTAATAAGCGCTATAACAACCATGGAGGATTCGAAATGGCTCGTGGACAGCGGATGTTCACGCCATATGACCGGAAAGAGAGAACTTTTTACCAACATCAAGTTCCAAGAAGAGGTATGGTCATGTTCGGCAATGGCAAAGGAAGAATTCTTGGAAATGGAGAAATTGGTAACTCTTCTTTTCTCTCTTAATAATGTTCTTTTAGTAGAAGGGCTTAAATTTAATTTGATAAGTGTTAGCCAACTTTGTGATTCAAATTATAATGTTGTTTTCAATAAAGAAAAATGCCTTATTCGTAAAAATGATGAAATTATTTGTGTAGCAAATAGAAAAGGCAATCTTTACAAAATTTCTACTAGTGATTTGGTTAGTCAAAATGTTTCTTGTCTTGTCGCCAACAATGATTTAACTAGTTTATGGCATAGGCGACTTGGACATGTTGGATATAAAAGTTTGAAAAATATTTACAAAAACCAACATGTAAAAGGACTACCCAAATTGAATTTTGAAAATCTTGGCTTATGTGACACTTGTCAAAAGAACAAATTAGTTAAGAGTAGTTTTAAGCCCAAAAATGAAATTTCCACAACCAAGCCTCTACAACTTCTTCACCTAGATTTGTATGGGGATATTGGTACGGCTAGTCTAAGTGGAAAACATTACACTTTTGTAATTGTTGATGATTTTTCTAGATACACTTGGGCTCTTTTTCTTGCAAATAAAAGCGATGCCGTTAATGAGTTTGTTAAGTTGTGTAGACGCATTGAGAATGAAAAGGAAGATACTATTAAAACTATTCGAAGTGATCGAGGCGGAGAATTTGATGGTGAGTTTAGAGTCTTTTGTGAAACCAATGGATATACACACAATTTTTCGGCTCCAAGGACACCTCAACAAAATGGTGTAGCCGAAAGGAAGAATCGGACACTTCAAGAAATGAGTCGGTCCATGCTAAATGAATTTTCACTTCCAAAATATTTTTGGGCGAAGCGTAAAATGTACCGCTTGCTATGTCATTAATCGAGTTTATATTCGTCCTAATATGAATAAAACTCCATATGAGCTTTGGAAAGGAAGAACTCCAAATATTAGTTATTTCAAAATATTTGGATGTAAGTGCTTTATTTTGAATACTAAGGATCAATTGGACAAACTTGATCCTAAGGCCGATGAAGGAATATTTATGGGGTATTCAACCAAGAGCAAAGCATATCGGGTTTACAATAAGACTAGCATGGTTGTTAAAGAATCTATTCATGTCAAATTTAATGAAGCCTCGGGTGTTGAAAGAATACCCAATGACGATAGTGATGAAGAGGATATTGTTGAACCTATTGTTCAAAGTGATGCTCATAATGATAAACCTTCTATTTCAAATGATCAACCTTCAAGTTCAAATGTTCCTCAAGAAGATAGGGGTGATACTTGAATCTTCCCATAGCATTGAAATTTAAGGAGATCACCAAAAGATCTTATTATTGGTGATCCCCTTGATAAAGTAATGACTCAAGAAATTTTGCCGAGAAAGCTCTTATATCTCAAAAAGAGCCTAAAAATGCTAAGGAAGCTATTGAGGATGAAGATTGGTTTTTAGAAATGCAAGATGAGTTGAATCAATTTGAAAGAAATGATGTATGGGAATTAGTACCTTGTCCTCCATCTCAAACAATTATTGGTACAAAATGGGTATTCCGGAACAAACTTGATGATCAAGGCAACATTGTTCGCAATAAGGCAAGGTTAGTAGCTCAAGGGTATTGTCAAGAAGAAGGTATTGATTATGATGAAACATTTGCACCCGTAGCACGTTTAGAAGCTATTCGCATTTTACTTGCCTATTATTGTTTTAAAAATTTCAAGCTTTACCAAATGGATGTTAAATCCGCTTTCCTAAATGGTTTTATTCAAGAAGAAGTCTATGTAAAACAACCTCCGGGGTTTGAAAATTTTTCTAGGCCTAATGATGTTTTTAAACTTAAAAAGGCTTTGTATGGTTTAAAACAAGCACCCCGTGCATGGTATGATTTTGCAAAATGGTTTTACAAGAGGTAAAGTTGATACTACACTCTTTTGTTTTTGAAAAAGGGCAAGATTGTTTACTTGTGCAAATTTATGTTGATGATATTATCTTTGGTGCTACTAATGAATCTTTGTGCAAGAAATTCTCCAAGTTAATGCAAGGTGAATTCGAGATGAGTATGATGGGGGAACTTAATTTCTTTCTTGGACTTCAAATCAAGCAATGCCAAGAAGGTATCTATATTTCACAATCAAAATATACAAAGGAACTTTTGAAAAAGTTCGGCATTGAAGAAGGAAGAACCGTCTCGACTCCTATGGCAACCAATGTCAAAATTGACAAAGATGAAAAAGGCAAGTCGGTTGATGAATCCAAGTATCGAGGTATGATTGGTAGTTTACTTTATTTAACCGCTAGTAGACCGGACATTCTTCATGCCGTATGCCTATGCGCTCGTTTTCAAAGCAATCCCAAAGAATCTCATATGAGTGCCGTTAAAAGGATTTTTCGATATTTGAAAGCGCACTATTCAATATGGTTTATTTTATCCAAAGAATGAAAATTTTTCTCTTAAAGGTTATAGTGATTCGGACTATGCGGGAAATATTGATGATCGGAAAAGTACTTCCTGGATCATGTCAATTTTTAGCGATTGCCTAGTTTCTTGGTTTTCAAAGAAACAAAATTGTGTTTCACTTTCAACGGCCGAGGCCGAATATATTTCCGCCGCTTTTTGTTGTACTCAACTTCTTTGGATGAAACAAACCTTAGCGGATTACAAATGTTCTTTTGAAAATGTTCCTATCTTCTGTGATAACATATCCGCTATAAATATTGCTCAAAACCCGGTTCATCACAACCGTACTAAACATATTGAGATTCGACATCATTTTCTAAGGGATTGTGTCTTAAAACGAAAAATTGAGATATCGTTTGTGCCATCTCAAGATCAATTAGCGGACATTTTTACAAAACCGCTAACTTCCGAGACTTTTTTTTAAGCGTCAATACGAGCTCGGTTAGGCATAATGCATATTGAATGAGGTCTACGTTTGCATTTTGCATGTTTTTAAAACTTAGGGGCGAAAAATCGGATTTTTGGTTGAAAATTCGGATTTTGAAAAATTTGACAAAACAGTGGGCTGAAGAGGTTGAGGGCAACCGGTCGCCCTCAACGTCGACCGGACGCCCTCAACCACGACCGGTCGCCCTAGGCCAAATTTTGGTTTAAGTTAGTTCTGTCTTGACATTTGTTATTTTCACTTCTTTTTGCCATTTTTCGTCCCCTTTGCCAAATGCACACAATTTTCACTCAAAATTGATTTTCATGCATTCAATTCATATCTTGGACTTTATATAGCATGTTTATCATCATCATTGCTCATCTTTTCCGATCAAATGGTAAGAATTTTCCTTACTTTGCTCAATTGGTTGAACCCTTGAGTTTATGGCTTTCTTGTATATTTCTTGATATTTTTTGCTTATGATCTTGATGAGCTTAGTTATTATGTTGTATTGTATGATGTTTGATGTGAATTGGTGATGAAATTTTTTGGCTTGGATCATTTACAAGGGCTATATACAACTCTTTTTATTTTTCACGCCCACAATGTGTTCGATGAAATGTCACAATGAAAATTTCAACTTCTACATGATTCTCTCGCTTCCAAAAGTCTTTAATACTCATTGAGATCATGTTTTGGGAAATAAAACGAGCGTATGAACTCTTCATGATACATTTCTCCCATTTTCCTTGGTTTTTAAGCCTAAATTGCTCAATGGTTGATAAACCATTTCTTTGGCGCACTTTGATATACTTCTATGATGTTTTTATCATCCTAACATTTTTTTTTGATGATTCCAAAGGGGGAGAAACAGGAAATTGGCTCGTTAGCTCAAAGAAGCTAATAAAAGCTCATGATAGAAGCTATAAGCTATGGCTTATTAAGGCCATAAGTTGTGAAGAAAACTCACCCAATGATTGTTTTATGAACTTGTTTGCATGGATAATAAGTATTTGTGACAGGAGCTTCTAAGCTCATGGAGTTGTTGTTTATTTTGTAAAAGCTTATGCTTCTAGCTTATGCAATATTTCTTATTAATGTGTTTGTTGATAGGGGGAGCTTTTGTAAAATGTTTTTAAACGGATAGTTTACTCATAAACCGGAAAATTATTTTGTTTTTCGAAATCGTCCTCTTGAAAATTGTTTTGGTTTGTAATCATCAAAAAGGGGAGTTTGTTAGATAAATGTTTTTATCATGATTTTGATGATTTTGTTCAAATGAGTTTTTATACCAAAACAATGTCCCTAAATGTTGTCCCAACACTTCCGATCGATCTAAAAGGTTTTTACTATTTTTCGGAGTATTTCTTGAAGTTTATATTCGATTTAAAATTGGACAACACTTTTGTTTCAGGCTCGACCGGTCGCCCTATAGGGCAACCCGTACCTGAGTTGAGTTTTGAAACAGAAAATGGGACGTAAGAGAAAATGGGGAGGGGTGGGCGGCGACCGGTGCACTGGGAGTGCCCTCTCAAATGCGACTTCTCTGTTTTGATTTTCTATCAACCCCAACCGGTCAAGACCAAGGGCGGCCAAGTCGAACCCCCTTCGACCGGTCCCCCGTGTAAAAATTCGCAGAATTCAATTTCAATCTTATCTCTGTGCGACCGGTCGAACCCCCTGTTTATCGAAAGAAACTATCCGTTGCATTTTCGAATGACTTTTCCCTATTTTGTGGGATTGATTTCTAACAGCTATATTGATGATTTTAAATGGTTTCTTTTGCAAGAAATCACTCCCCCGAGGAGGAGCAATGTCCGGAAATCAAAGCCAAGACCTCTCCTATAAATAGAGGCTTCATTCAAGCAACAAGATACAACATTCTATACAAGCAAAAGAGCAAACAAAGCAAACACTTTCATATATCTTGTTGTATTAGCCTTAGCACTTTCACTTGCACAAATTTGAGGTCTAGGCTTTCAATTCTTGATTACACTTGTACTCATATTGTATCAATCATTATTGAGTTGTAATCTTGATTTTGGTCATCATTCAACACAAGACATCCTTGTGAGTATTCTTGTGGTAAGAATACACTTGGGTGATCTAGGTGATAGGTGTTTGAAGGTGATAAGTGTGAATTTTGCATGTGTTTCGATGTGTATTTCGAGCTATAATGATAAGTAAACATGCATATACTCGCGTTAAATGTTACATATTCACTCCTTGTGGAAAAGATATTACACTTTGCTTATTTTGTAGGAATTTCATGATATTTGAAGCTAATTGAATAAGAATACAAGGAAAGCAAAGTGGAAACACGGAGAATAGAGTGGATATATGAGAAGTGAAGCCTAAAAGAGCGAAAGTTGAGCGTTCACGGAAAAACAGGGGGCACACGGGTTGGGCGTGCCTCCGGACACCACCACCCGTGCACCCCGTATAAGGTTGATTGAAGCTGCAGCATGGCGCACGGGTAGCCCATGCATGGGCGCACCACCCGTGCGCCCTACAGAGAGTTAGAGTATCTCACCGGAGTGGCGCACGGGTAGGCCGTGCTCCGACGCACCACCCGTGCGCCCTACAGAGAGTTGGGGTATTCCAAGAGGGTGCGCACGGGTAACCCGTGCGTGGGCGCACGACCGTGCGTCTGCTGCTGAATCCCATAATGCTGCATTAAGCCCTAAACATGATGGGGAGTATAAAAAGGCTTTTTGGGGGCGCACAAGGGGAATCGGACATATTTTGGGATCTACAACACAAGACAATGGTCTATTCTTGGAAGAAGACATCAAGGAGACAATCGGGTTGCATCGGAGCTTAAGGAACGGAGATATATCGAGAGATTGTCGACTTTCCTAAGTTTTCTTGCTTTTTTTAGTTTCAATCTTTCATTTTAGTTGTAATGGCTTTGAACAATTTGTTTATGAGTTGTTTAGAAATCATGTGTAGCTAAACTCTTGAGATTTCCGGGTTTTGGAAGTAGATTAATGAACTCTTGTTGGATGTTTTAATCTTAGTTGAAGTTATTATCTTAAAGCCTATTTGAGTATTTTGAGCTTATTCTTGTTTTATCACTTGATCAATGATTTAACTTGTTTGATATATTGATTCATAATTCGAGAGATGAGTTTCAATATTAGATCTTGAATACTCGACACAAATATTTGCATGAATCGAGAGGTTTGTAAATATTTGTGAGGATATTTGATCTTTTACACTTTTGGGAGTTGAATGCTTCATGTTGAGTAGAGATGCTAGCATAAGTATTTCAATCTACATTTTATATGCATCTCGAGAGAGAGGATAAAATAGTTTTGTGATCGTCTTATAGGAATATTGATAATAACCTTGGCTTTGATTTAATCGGACAACAAGAGGATTATTAATCGAAACCTTAACTCGGAAATCCATTCCATTATCTTGATACTTCTATCATTTGTATTATCTCAATCTTGTGTTTTAGTGATTTAAATTGTCTTAATCTCAATACAACAATCATCAAATTACGGTCGTCTAAATAAAAATAAGACTATCTTAGTTCAATACTTAGCACATTAATTTATTAGTCTCTGTGGATACGACCTTGCTCACCCTATTCTATAAACTACACCGTACACTTGCGGTGAAGCTAAAAATATAGGCGAACAAGTTTTTGGCGCCGTTGCCAGGGACTAATACAATTTTTGGTGCTAATATTGCGATAGATATAATTATTCTTAATTTAGACATTTTTCTTTATTATTTATTTTGTTTTTGTTTTTTGTGTGACTTGAATTCCACATTATTTGACTTGTTTCTTCCAGTTTGGTCCAGGTAGTGTATGAACACGCGCTCTAAGCGGGGGGACTTAATACCGCTTATACCGGAAGTTGAGGCTTTCGCGAGGAGGATCGGTGCTTTGCCACTAGGCGAGTGAAAGACAACACAATCCGATAATGGGGATTTGAATGAGTTACCAATACCGCCAAACAATGGTGGAAACGAGTTACCGATACCGGTTCAACAGCAAGCCATTCGTGATTACTTTCGACCACAAACGAATCGTAATTACGGTGGCATTGCCCATATTCCCATCAATGCCAACAACTTTGAGCTCAAACCGGCACTAATCAATATGGTGCAACAAAATCGGTTTGGGGTTTGCAACGAAAGATCCTAACTCTCACCTTGCCCATTTTATCCAAATATGCAATACGATCAAGATGAACGGAGTCTCAGATGACGCCATAAGATTGCGCCTATTCCCATTCTCTTTACGGGATAAGGCGAGAAATTGGTTGGGTACTTTGACGCAAGGAAGTGTGAGCACTTGGGATGATTTGAGCCAAAAGTTTTTGTTTAAATTCTTTCCACCAAGCAAAACTTTGCGGCTCAAAAGTGAGATCACTCAATTCCGACAATTTGACTCCGAGCCTTTGTACGAGGCTTGGGAAAGATTTAGGGATTTGTTAAGAAGATGTCCACAACACGGCTTTCCTGAGGATCAACATTATGTTTCTTTTACAATGGTCTAATGGGGCAAACAAGGGCCTTTGTTGATACCGCAGCGGGAGGAGCTTTGTTGGCAAGGTTTCCACAAGATGCCTTAAATCTTCTTGAGAAATGGCCATGAACATTACCAATGGCCATCCGAAAGATCCAATGTACAACGAGTAGCGAAATCTCGATTGGACCCTATCAAAACATTGTCGGCACAAGTAGCGGCTTTGACAACTCAATTGAATGTATTTACGAAGGGGCCAGAAGCAGATACGAGCACGGGTAGCGAAGCTCTTCTATATCCGATGGAAGAGGTAAATTATGTGAATAACCGGAATTTCAACAATTTCCTGAATAATTCAAACCCAACGCACTACCATCCAGGGTTGAGAAATCATGAAAATTTCTCCTATGCGAATACAAAGAATGTGTTACAACCTCCACCGGGATTCAATGCTTCGAGTGGAGGCGGTAATGGAGGAGGCAAATCGTCGTTGGAAGATATACTCACCTCTTTCATAAATCAATCTAGTACTTTCATGAATGAGACGAGGATCCGCCGATAAGCAAGACCTTAGGATGGATAAGTTAGAACAACAAGTGGCAAGCTCAATAAAGAATCTGAAACTCAAATCGGTCAATTGGCTGCAATTGTGGGGAGTCAACATCAAAAGGGTCAATTTCCAAGCAACACGAGGTCAACCCGGGGAACATTGCAATGCCATCCATGTGTGGGGTGGAAAAGAGAATGAAGAGTCGAAAATGCTGATATTGGTGTGGCGTCGAGTCACGCACGACCCATATATCAACGCACGACCAGGGCGTGTGTGATGCCGAACCTACCATTCAAATTCAGGAAATGACAAAACGAAGCCCAAGGCAATAAGAAAGTTAAAGGAGGAACAGAAGCAACAAATAGATAAACAAAAAGAGCCAAGAAACGTGAATCGTATCCTAACTCTAATTTGTTGAAATACAATATTCCTCTTCCCTTTCCCGATTGTTTCACAAGACTAATCAATAATCAATTTGCTAAATTTGTGGGCATGTTTAAAAATTGCACATTAACGTTCCTTTTGCGCAAGCAATGAAACAGATGCCAAATTATGCGAAGTTTTTAGGGAAGCGATGTCCAACAAGAACAAATGGGCGGAGAATGGGATTGTAAACTTGACGGAAGAATGTAGCGCACTCATACAAAGGAAAATACCGCAAAAAGCTGAAAGATCCGGGAGTTTCACTATCCCTTGTACAATAGGCGATATTTTCTTTGATAATGTACTTTGTGATCTAGGATCTAGTATTAATTTGATGCCACTGTCCGTTCTCAGGAAGCTTGGACTCGGAGAAGTGAGACCATCCACGGTCACCCTACAACTCGCGGATAGATCACTCATATATCCAACGGGGATACTAGAAGATGTGCTCATAAAAGTCGATAAATTCATATTCCCCGTGGATTTTCTAGTGCTAGATATGAATGAGGATTGTGACGCTCCTCTTATACTTGGGCGTCCATTTTTGGCAAATCAGCGGAAGCATTAATAGATGTTAAGAAAGGGAAGCTTACATTACAAGTTGATGATGAGCGTATTTCATTTTCCGTTTTCCGGAATATGAAAGGACATGATGATCTTAATGGTTGTAAAACAAAAACAATTACTAATTCCTGTACTCAAGCCAATAGCTTGAATAATTGTGTGCATTTTAAAGATGATATGCAGGGATTATCAATGAAGAAGAAGGAAAGGCACAAAAAGCCTGAAGTTGAACCAAGAGCGTGCACGTACCATTCGCACGATGAAGAGGAGAACACATGGATAGTTGACGAGCATGAAAAACCTCCTTTAGTAATGATCAAGAGAGGTGTAAATCCAAGTGAGCGGGATTGGCATGGAAAACTGCACAATGAGGCGACAAGCCACATTTCGCAAAGATCATAATCGGAATCAAAAGGCGTCAAGCTAAAGACGTTAAATATAGCGCTTGTTGGGAGGCAACCCAACGGTTTTTCGTGTGATTTTCATTTTTGTGTGTGTTTAGTTTCACAGTTATGTGATTTGAGTGTTTTGATTTGTGTAATTCTTTTAATGAGTGTGATTTGTGTGTTTTTGTTTCATTTTAGTGTGGATACAAAAAAAAAAAAAATCATGCATTTTGTGTTTTCATATAGTTGCATTAGAGCACTCTAGATTGCATTTGCATTAGAGCACGTTTATAGCTTTAGCACGTCTATTGCTTTAGTAGTGGTTAGAGAGTGTGTTGACCAAGCATGTGCAACTTGTTGTTTGTGTGTTGATTGAGAATTCATATTGTTGGGATTGGATGCTTGTTATGGATTGATTGAGCCTTGAATAGATAACTTTGAGCATGTGGATATTGAGAACATGGTTTGATGCTTTGAATTACGTATTTGCAAGCCTGTGAGCTTTTGAGCCTTTACTGCTTTCATCATATGCAGTCTTGTTGATTGATTTGAGTGTATCATTCATGTTGTTAGAATTCTAGAACTTGCTCGGTATCTCTGTCAAGATCACATGTTGTATGCGAATGTGAAAATGATCAAAGGCCATTTTTGTTAGCCCTTCAAGCCTTTTGCTTACCTAATGATGATATTGAAATCCCTAGTTAGCCAACTTGAGCCTATTGCCTAATTTCTTGATAGCAACAATTCAAGCCTTAACTTGATATATTTGTTACCCTACACTTGAGCGTATAACATTGAGTAAAGGAATGAATGAGGTTGAATGAGTTAGAATTGAAAAATTGGATAATTGTGCAAAAATTGGTTGATGGGAACAAAAGAGGAAGAAAAAGAGGAGAAAAGAAATGTTGAAAATTCATAAAAGAGTCGAAAAAAAAAAATCAATTTTATGATGTGAGTTTTCATTGAATGAACTTGGAGGCTAGGAATTGTAATGTGAGGTGATAATGTTTACAAAAGAAAGGGGATGGAGATAAGAAGAGTTGATGAAATGAGAGAAGAATTTAGTAGCATATTGAGCTTTAATGTAGATGATTTATATGCTCATCGGTCTATACGCTCGAGTTTGAGTCACTCTATCCATATTTTCCTACCCTAACCAAAGAGCCTTCATTATAACCAAAAGAAAAAGTCCTTTTTGATTCACAAATTGCATACACTCTCGTGGCGGAGATATGAGACGAATTGCAAGCCTATGGTAATTTTGCGACATCGAATTGATTTGAGCGTAAACACGTCCTATAACCTCGTGAGATGAGAGTATACAATTAACTTTGAGAGTTGGATTGAGCATTTCACTTTGTCTTATTTGAGGCGTGTTCTTTGATTAGATATTTGAGGCTTGATTGAGTTGTACTCGGCATTCATGACGAACAATTTGGATTTTCGTGTAGACTCTTGGTGTGCGCCGTTATCTTTATCTCCCCGTTATGCTTTATCGTGTTCTAAATATTGTTGATCGGGACGGTCAACAGTTTAAGTTTGGGGATTTTGATAAGTGTGAATTTTGCATGTGTTTCGATGTGTATTTCGAGCTATAATGATAAGTAAACATGCATATACTCGCGTTAAATGTTACATATTCACTCCTTGTGGAAAAGATATTACACTTTGCTTATTTTGTAGGGATTTCATGATATTTGAAGCTAATTGAATAAGAATACAAGGAAAGCAAAGTGGAAACACGGAGAATAGAGTGGATATATGAGAAGTGAAGCCTAAAAGAGCGAAAGTTGAGCGTTCACGGAAGAAACAGGGGCACACGGGTTGGGCGTGCCTCGACACCACCACCGTGCACCCCTGTATAAGGTTGATTGAAGCTGCAGCATGGCGCACGGGTAGCCCATGCATGGGCGCACCACCTGTGCGCCCTACAGAGAGTTAGAGTATCTCACCGGAGTGGCGCACGGGTAGGCCGTGCTCCGACGCACCACCCGTGCGCCCTACGAGAGAGTTGGGGTATTCCAAGAGGGTGCGCACGGGTAACCCGTGCGTGGGCGCACGACCCGTGCGTCTGCTACTGAATCCCATAATCTGCTGCATTAAGCCCTAAACATGATGGGGAGTATAAAAAGGCTTTTGGGGGGCACACACAAGGGGAATCGAGACATATTTTGGGATCTACAACACAAGACAAGGGTCTATTCTTGGAAGAAGACATCAAGGAGACAATCGGGTTGCATCGGAGCTTAAGGAACGGAGATATATCGAGAGATTGTCGACTTTCCTAAGTTTTCTTGCTTCTTTTTAGTTTCAATCTTTCATTTTAGTTGTAATGGCTTTGAACAATTTGTTTATGAGTTGTTTAGAAATCATGTGTAGCTAAACTCTTGAGATTTCCGGGTTTTGGAAGTAGATTAATGAACTCTTGTTGGATGTTTTAATCTTAGTTGAAGTTATTATCTTAAAGCCTATTTGAGTATTTTGAGCTTATTCTTGTTTTATCACTTGATCAATGATTTAACTTGTTTGATATATTGATTCATAATTCGAGAGATGAGTTTCAATATTAGATCTTGAATACTCGACACAAATATTTGCATGAATCGAGAGGTTTGTAAATATTTGTGAGGATATTTGATCTTTTACACTTTTGGGAGTTGAATGCTTCATGTTGAGTAGAGATGCTAGCATAAGTATTTCAATCTACATTTTATATGCATCTCGAGAGAGAGGATAAAATAGTTTTGTGATCGTCTTATAGGAATATTGATAATAACCTTGGCTTTGATTTAATCGGACAACAAGAGGATTATTAATCGAAACCTTAACTCGAAATCCATTCCATTATCTTGATCTTCTATCATTTGTATTATCTCAATCTTGTGTTTTAGTGATTTAAATTGTCTTAATCTCAATACAACAATCATCAAATTACGATCGTCTAAATAAAAATAAGACTATCTTAGTTCAATACTTAGCACATTAATTTATTAGTCTCTGTGGATACGACCTTGCTCACCCTATTCTATAAACTACACCGTACACTTGCGGTGAAGCTAAAAATATAGGCGAACAGAAGGTTGTGGTAATCTTCAAAGGTGTTGTAAGAGGATTGTGGTAATCCTCAAGGTGGTGTAAGAGGGTTGTGGTAATCCTCAAGGTGTTGTATTAATTTTTGGTAAATTAATAAAATCTTTTTTTCCTTTTGAAATCCATCCCGATATCTTTGGGGTGGTAGAGGATTAGGCCCTAGGTGGGTTGAACCTCTTTAAATCGGCGAGTGTTGTTTTATTTCCGCATTTACATTCTCGTCTTTGTTTGATTATTCGAAAAAGAGGGCAAAATCAAAACCGAGATAATCTATTCACCCCCTCTAGATTATCGTAGCCACTTGGACTAACAGGCCTAAGGGCTAGGCTTATATTTCATAGGCCCTTATAACATGAGGGCTTTTTAGTCCGGCCTTAACTGACCCTAGAGTCGTTTAGGGCTAGAGTAGGGTTGGCCCTTAGGGCCTTTTACCTGATAAGTATTTTGTATTTTATAGATTTATATTCAAAATTTATGCTTGTAATACTATTAATCTATTATTTGATCTCATTTATCAATTACCATTTATCTTAATAAATTATTAAATTAGATCTTTGATCTCATTTATAATTTAGTCTTACTAAATAACTTAGTACGTACAAAATTGAAGTTAGAATGTGATTGGTAATGATTATTTAGTACGTTAATAATTATAAAGTACTAACATATATTTGGTATAGACTATGTGAATTACGAAAATAAGAAAGACAAATTTTGAATAGTGTAATCCAAACGGAATCTAAGAATTACATGGATGGCATTATTTATATAAAATAAGAAATTCGCAAGTTAATTTACATGGATGGCATTATTTATGATGCAATGTTTTAATTTAGACGGAATAACTTCATGAAAAATGTAAAAAAAAATCGTAGGGTCGGCCCTGGCCCGATCCTAGCCCTATATTAGGCTTAAATTTTTCAAGCCCTTATGAGTTCAGAGCTTTTTAGCCCTTAAGGGTTAGGGCCTCTTAGGGCTAGGGCAGGGCAGGGACGGGCCGACCCTTATTGACATCTCTACTCAGATTAATCCTCGAGAAGATTTTAAATATGGGTGGAGCTATCACACACCCAAATTAATGAATATACTATTAAATAGACTCTCATTCACTTTTTAAAATATAAATATAATTACTAAATAGAACCCCTTGCACCAAGTCTTACGTTGCACAGTACATGATAAGTTTTCTGTCATAACGTCACATGGCATGATAGCTCATATATGATGAATTTTTTGCCATCATGCCACATGACACGATGATTTTTTTGTCATCATGTCACATGACACAATGGTACGATGGATTTGTTGTCATATTGTGTGATCGTGTCAAGTGTCGCACTGCTACTATCCGACAGTATTTTTCAACCAGAAAATTTGAGAAATAACATATTTTATGTGATAAACTAAGAACATATATTCATTATTTGGAGATATGAATATTTTATCGTATTGGTCAACATTAGAGGAGAAGGCTTGGAGCTCAACATTATTGCAATCAACCAATAAGGAAGTCTTGTATTGGTCTTGAATAAGAGCTAAATACACCATATTCATTTCATTCAAGTCTTCTTGTGTAGTATATTCTTTATCAAAGCCATGTATAGCTAAATTTATAGTGTTTGAATATAATGAACTCTAGAATGAATTTGTGATTAAGGTTTTTATGTTTTTAATAAAATCTTCATGTTTTGTGTTATTCACTTATATTATGCTTTATTCATTCAAGTTAATATTTCTGGTATGTTAATTGAAGTATATTCCTCATGGGGTAATCGAGAGATTTATGGTGAGAAAGAGCCTATATAAGTGAAAATAGTTGTATGCAATCATAGATATATGACGACATAAATCTTTTGGATTAGGGTCAAACCCAATATGGGAATTCACAAATCGTTATAATGCAATCTTGGGGGTTTTAACTAGAAAAGGATTTCAGTTAATCAACTTGAGGTTATGAGTTATTCGCGCTCGACATGTGGTTTAACTTAAATCGGAAATTTCTACGGTCCATAAAATATGAGATTTTATTAAAAGATGATGATGGTTGCTAAAGGGTTTTTGGTTGTATCTTTATCTTGTCAAATCACAAAAACATTATTGAGGCATTTACATTCAAACACATTTCTCTCTCTTGATTTCTTAATATACAATCTACTTTTATTTGATATATTGTAAGTTGCAATTATTCCATATTCTTTATTTTTCATTTTTAAACCAACAAAACTCTCAAAATTTGCTAGATTAGATAACAAAAAGACGTAATTACTAGTACTTACAATTCTTGTGGGAATGACACTTGGTACTCAACAATATATTCTATAAACCGATAGGTGCACTTGCCTAAGGTTTTAAAGGTAGTTTTTGAACCATCACTCCACGTAACCAATCAAACACCCAAATGACCAGATCTGAAGTCAGATCGGTCAGATTTAGTACCAAAACGATCGGATCTAAAGAAAAAAGCAAGAAAAAAAATTCCCACAAAGGAAAACTAAAACACTCCCACAAAGGAAGAATGAAATCCCATAAACGGAACTATCATTCCAACGTAGAAAAACGAGAAAAATAAAGTAAAAAAGTTGGTTTATATGGTTTGGGTTCCCCATCCTCTCCATGGAAGAGAATGAAGGAAAATAAGAGAGCCGAGGTACGGAAGACAGCCAGAGAGGAAAAAATATAGAGAGAAATTTTGGGGGCTCACCTAGTAATTTTCTAAGATTCATTGTCTGGATAACTCTAATTAGAATTATTTGGTAACGTGGTTAAGTTCGCATAGGATTTTTAATCGCTTAAATAATATCATTTCGCTTTATGTTCTATGCTAATTGCCAATCGAATTGATGGAATGGCAGTATAGGATCCTGCATCTTCTTTTTCCTTACCTTTCTCATAATAATTTGGGATAATTACAAAAAGTACCCTTGGGTTTGACCTAATTACAAAAAAACCTAGCTAACTTTAAAACTTACAAAAAGTACCCCTGAGGTTTGATTTAGTGTTAAAATTAAGGGGTAATCTGCAAAGATTTTACAACTATGAAGGGGGGTTTTGAAATATATTTCAAACCTCAGGGGTACTTTTGTAAGTTTTAAAGTTAGCTGGATTTTTTTGTAATTAGGTCAAACTCAGGGGTATTTTTAGTAATTATCCCTAATAATTTTTTATTTTAATGTGGCATGTTTTGCCTGTCTAACATTTATTCAAGGATGAAAAAAAGTAATGTTTTTTAAGTTGTAGAATTATCAAACGTGATTCAATTACAAAGAGGCATTTTTAATTACAATTCTATACGTACTATTTAAAAATACATAAATATACCAGGAAACATTTCTGATGGAGATGGTGTTATGAAATCATACGCCCAAGTATAAAAGGTAATATAAAATTAATAGAATAGAATTTTCAGGTCCAAATCAATATTGAGACAGAAAACATTGATTTGGACACGAAAGTCGCACCGAAAATCAAGCCACATAGTCTAATAAATATTTTGCAATTTTGTTTTTTAAATTTCGAAATTAAATATTTGAACAATTTTTCAAATTTCGAATTTAAAATTACCTGTAAGAGCAATATTATTTCGGTCCAAACAAATGTTTTCTGTCTTTCCTTTTCCTTTTTTAGGAAAAATCATGTGGTAGAGTAGAGAAGCCAGTACAAATTCCTATCTACTTAGAAACATGCAATAGAGTAAACCCACTGTTCTAAAAGTTCCCACCAAACTCCGATTAGTTTCCGCCAGCGCGCTGCAGCTCTCCTTGTCCGCATACGTTTTTCTTCCGATTAGGCCCCACCTAACCTTGCCCGCCTAAACTCGCCTAGGCGGAGCTTGCCGCCCGACTAGCGCCTAGAGTTTTTTAGTACACCGAGTAAACCTGAGGTTTTTTCACAATTTGAAGGTTGTATCATCAATAATATGAAGCACAGCGTCATATTATTACAAGTTTTTACACCGAAATCCTATCATTCTCTGGTATAAATCCAGACAAAATCTCAACAGACTGAATATCTATATACAAATAGGACAACACCTCGCACGAATAATAAGTTCACCGCTGCAAACAAATTTATTATAATTCCGGAGATAAATAGGCAAATGGTAATTCATGAGGAAGTCGAAACTACGTAGACTTGGATGTGCAAAGCGAATAACCAGATATGAGAGAACTAATGGCTAAGGCAACAAAAGCGAGAAAAGACATCGATATAGAAGCAGTTGCCATATCTGGGAACTTATCCTTTCCCCAATTGGATTGCCAGTCGTTAACCCGAATGGCAGCGGATGAAGAGGCCGATATTAGAAGATAAGCAATCATCTGTCACCACAATTAACACGCGTATTAGTCAAGTAATTTCTATGTGATTGCATCGGATCACATTGAGTAATAGGCAAAAACTAAACAACAACAGGATACAGTCAATACGATGTTAAAGTTTCTGACATATATAACTTAAGGGATAATTTACAAAAAAAATAAAACTTGAGGTTCGGGGTAATTGCAACAAAAAAAAAAAAAACAGAGATTATTGAAAATTGCAAAAAAACTCTGAGGTTTGATTCCATCTGACATTTTCTCCCTTCATAAGCAAAAAACATTTTAAAAATCCCCCTGACATGTAAAGAAATATTATAGTTACCCCCTTAAATTTAAGACAAATCAAACATGAGGGAGTTTTTTGTAATTTAAAAAAACTCTAGATTTTTTTGTATTTAGTCCAAACCTCGGGGGGTCTTTTGTAATTATCCCATAACTAAAAGCAGTATAGAGTGAAGCCTAAAGGGTAGATCAACCTATCAGTACTTATTCCAGGTATAAGAAACTAAATCATATATCTTCTACAGCATGATTGCTTAACTAGATTGTCCACTATGTCCACTGTATGTAGGAATCTTGAAACAAAATAGAAATTAATCTGGAATCCAGCTTAGGTGCTTTTTTTGCCGGTAAGTGTGTCTGTCACTGTATATGCACCGAAGCCTCGTCTCTAACGAGTTTGTTGCTACCAACAATACACATCAAGAACTAATAAATAATAAGGATAATTACAAAAAAAAAAGGACCGACGTTCGGGCTAATTATGAAAAAACCTAGAAGTTTTTGAAAATTGCAACAATCCCTCGAGGTTTGATTCCGTCTTACATTTCCTCCCATTCATAAGCAAAAAAAAAACCTGATATTTATAGAAATATTACAATTACCCTCTTAAATTAAAGACAAAATCAAACCTGAGGGAGTTTTATGTAATTTTTGGATTTTTTCGTAATTAGCTCAAACCTCAGCGGGGTCTTTTGCAATTATCCCTAAATAATTAGGCTACATGATAAATCATGCCTAATATCCGGCCAACAATATGAATCAAGCAGATTAGCAGAACCAAAAAAAGAAAAAAAGAAACGTACTGAAAATAAAGAATAATCGTATCAGTAGAGTTAAAAACTACTTGCAATAAGCACTGAATACAAAACATGGGTGGTGAATGGATTCTCTACTTTTCAACTTTTCATCTTTAAAGCAGTACTCTAAGTAATGTTGGCAAAAAGTAGTTCTGGAAACAGATGGCCCTTTGGTGATTCCCTTCCATAGCTTATCCCATGGAACATGAACAAAATGAGGCCCACGAAACCATAAGAATAGCTTTTTAGGCAAGACCAACTGACGAGTTCAACCGGAGAACAAACCATTAATATCATTTCAACCCCAGCTGATACGAGTATCAACAGAATTAAAGCCTGGGAGTGTTTGCAATCACTAGAAAAAAAAAAGCACTTCTTAGTTATTGGATAAAAAAAGAATCGCTTTTTAGTGTTTGCAAATGCAAACTTTCTGCTTCTAATTCTGCTTCATTTAATCAAAATCTAAAAGAGGGGAGAGTGGTATTTTAGATTTCTGCTTCTGGTTTGAATTTTTCAAACAAATAAGCACTTTTCCAGCTTTTTCACCAAACACTATCAACTTATGATTATAAACTTCTAAATCTATTTTCAAATATTATCAACTTCATTCTGATACTCCATTGAACTCTCTATAAAGGGATTCTTTGATGTTCGTTTTTCCCCACTAGTGTAAGAACATATTATGGAATTGTAATGATCATTAATCAACAACACTATTGACTTTCGTAGCTTGTTTTTGTTTTTTTCGTAATAATGGATCACAGTTCTTGATGATTATTACAACACGAAGCAGCAACATAATCAAATTCCATTCACAAGGAATAAGCAGGTGAGGATCATATAACCAAAGGCAAAGATACATCTTACAAGACACTTAGGAATACTAACACATATGCATAATATAGCGCTTATAACTTGCCTGATCAACTCCAAAATCGAAGTAATACCGGAAATGCTGTTGGTGATGCACAATATACTTTCCGGTGACCAAATTATACGATAAATCGAAAGCCTGAGCCCCCGAGTACACAAATCCTATTACATTCACAGACATACAGTACCTGCCAAATCCCCATTTCAAATTGTAAAAGGGTAAAACAAAATATTCCACCAAAAAGTTAAGGGATAATTACAAAAAAGTCCCTGAGGTTGGGATAATTACAAAAAACTCCAGAAGTTTTGAAAATTACGAAAAAACCTTGAGGTTTGATTATGTCTTACATTTATTTTTCATAGGCAAAAAAACATTTCAAACCCCCCACCCCGATATTTACATAAATATTATAGTTACCCCTTAAATTTAAGACACAATCAAACATGAAGTGGCTTTTTTGTAATTTTGAAACATCTGTGGATTTATCTGTAATTAGCCCAAACCTCAGGGGGTTATCTATAATTATCCCAAAAATTAATGAAGAGAAGAGAATTAGGAACTGAGACTTCAAAATATTGTGCCGAAGAATTGAAGCTTATTGGTATTAGAAAATATTTCTATTCAAATTCAAATCGATTTGTCATCCATTTCAATTCGACGAACATAATTTTAAGAATTCAAAGATATGATAATCATTTTTACCGGAATTCCTTGTAACGATAAAATGAATCAAGAGCCCAGCCTTGATTTCTATCAGCTGCCATAACTGAAAATGAAACCAAGCAAAACAAAAACCCAAAAATCCTGAACCCCAGGGCAGCTTTTTTCACCATCTTCTCTTTTTTAGCTCCCCTCAAAATAGACAGCGACGGTCTAGACCTCCGCCGCCCACTTCCACCACCACCGCCGCCGCTCTCCACCACTCCGGGACCTGAATCGGTTTTCGCCACCGCCGCCTTAGGCTCCTCCAAAACAGCCCTTTCCACCACCGCCATAGGCTCCTCCAATACAACCCTCATGTTCTCCGTAGGCTCCTTAAACACATCCCTGCTCACCACCGCCGCCGGCGGACGCCTATTTTCCGGCGAAGACCCACGGCTGGGATTATCATTGGTATGATCGGAGGCGAGCGAAGAACGCGCAGGCGAGATTGAAATATGTTCTCCACTGTCGTGTTTGGAGTGAAGTGGAGATGAATAAGAGTCCGCCGGTGAGTTTCCCGGCGAACCAACCGGCGGCGAGAGAGAGATGTGTTCCCCACTGTCTCGTTTGGAGTGATGCGGAGAGGATTTGGGAACTGTAGCTATTGGCGTTGGGGGTGGTGGTTGTTTAATTTGGTTTTCCATAATTTTGCAACTTCCAATTGACTGATGAGAAATGCTTTTCGTTTCACAGGACTTACAGTTATTTTTATTCAACCTTTTTTCCGGGTCTGGCTTTGGTTAAATTTGGAACGAAATGAATCAATGATGATATCATTATCAGGGTGTTGAGGTTTATTCAAACTTTCTATTATTACTTTCCTCTTTCTATTTGTTGGGCCAGGGGCCCAGGTCGGCGAGCATCGATTATGACGCTTTCGGAAGTTTGTGTTGAAGTGATTTATTATTGTATAATTAATATTTTTAATAAAGAAACAAGTCTATAATTTGGGACAGACGAAAAAAGAAAAATGGCCAATTAATTGGGACGAAGGGAGTATATAATATTGGCCATTATTTTTTAAATTTATTTAGTACATATAGAGCTAACAATGGGTTGGGTTGGATCGGCCCCAGTCCGGTCTAACCTAATGGATCAAGTCATAAAATTGAATCGGTTCAAGCTGGTCCAGAATTTCATCGGGATATGTTTCTTATGGTCCAGTCCAACCCATCACATGTAATTTTGAATTTTGATTGAGCTTCAGGTCATTTAGGTCGAACCTTTTCGGGCATCTAAAAATGGAGCCCAATCTCGGGCCGGCCAAATTTTGCAGCTCTAAGTACATATATGGGAGAAGAAGAGTAATAAGAATCGAACCCCCAAAATTCTTAAATTGTTAGAAATACATCCATATATTACATTTTATCCTAATTGTATATTTTCAACAAAACTATTTTTTCATATATGCACATTTTTTATATAATTACCTTTGTATTTTTTCATATTTGTTAATTTATATTATGTAATTTACTATAATTCATACTGAAATAAACAAAACTCAAAACCCAAAATAAACAAAGACCAAGATAAATTAAAAACTTAAAAATCTACCAACTCCACTAACTCTCCACCAGCTCTTAGCCAAATCTCCTTTAGGTTGTTTCATTAAATAGTTCACATAAGAAACATACAAGACACGAGCAAAATCTGCAAATGCTACTCTATGCCTAGGATCTTGCAAAGAACTCGTATGCTTCATAAAATTTGTCTAAGACAATATTATACAGAGGATGAACAGGTTCTAACAAATTGGAATAAGGGCCCATTACATCCCTAGGCAAAGGGGGAGAATCAGCTTCTTTTATGTTGCTATACTGGCAGATGGACAGTCCGCTTAGAACATAACATGTATGATAGTGGTCTCTGCGTTTTCCCGGCTTGTCTCTGAAACCGGCCTCCTCCTGCACCAACCATATATCATAAGAAACAATTTCTGGAAAACTGATTGTGCAAGGGTGTACCGTTAAGAGGGTGGGGGGCACTTGGGGTAACTATCTATGATCCTAACATTCATTTTCCACTCATCTAGCCATCAAGAAAAGAGTAATTTGGAGAAATCGAATTAGAACAGACGAGATTCTAATCGGCTATCTGGACATCCATTGAAGTCCAAGATATCAATCTCACCACTCAATCAATTTAAATTAGGGATAATTACCAAAAGAAAAAAATGAGGTTTGGGGTAATAGCAAGAAGGAAAAAAAACAGATGTTTCAAAATTACAGAAACCGCTTTGATGTTTGATTCCGTCTTACATTTTGCCGCAAGCAACCATCGTTAGTTGACTTGACGGAAGTTACCGACGTTATCAAATATTTTACAATTACATTCATCAACTTTTCTAAACATTACAAAAGGCCCAAACTTTTCACCTGGCTATTTGTAATAGCTAGATGTAATATTTAGAAAAGTTGAGAAAATATAATTGTAAAATTTAAGATGAAAAGCTTAGACTATTTGAACTATTTAGAAAAAATGGGGAATGTAACTATAAAATATTTGATGATGTCATCAAATTCTGTCAGTCCAAATAAAAATTGAGGTAAAAAAGGGGGTTTATGCACTTTTGAATGTTAGGTTTTTTTGTAATTACCCCAAACCTCATGAATTTTTTTTAGTTATCCCTTTAAATTAACTAATAATCACATGATTTGGACAAGAAACTCGACGTCACAAGGTTGATATAGATTATTTCCCAAATAATGCTTTACACTTGTATCATCTTCTGCTTTTCTATTTTTATTATGTTATCAAATATTCAAACGCGATAACGAATATTTGCGATAAGTTGTCGCTGTGGAGAACAAGAAGGTTTTCTCTTTTGACAACTCTCAGGGAGCCCCCAGTGAAGGGAGATAAATCAAGCAACTCCTATATACTACAGGGTTGAAAATACCTGTGAGCAAAGAAGAATGTATTGCTGCAAGGCCATGCTGTTGAAAATAGGTCTCATGCCTATGGGTCCTCTGATAAAATTGTAACCATTATTATTCACCCCTATTCGAGGAGAATCATTAGATTTTCCTGCATCAAGGGGAATGAAAAGGTAAATTAGATAACACATGCTTATGAAATTTAAGTCCAACTGAAAAAAAAAACGAGGGGAGGGGGGGTTAAAGGAAGCTGAATAACCGATAACACCGCCATTTATCATAATTAGGGGGCGAAATCCGGAATTAATCTGCACTCAAAATTTTTGCCGTACCTTTTTGAATGGGTTGGCAACTGTCATTTGCTGGGGAAGAAGCCCCCTCAGAAGATTGATCTCCATCAGAGTCTGAAGAATCATTATCACTTTCTGTTCTGCTGTCAAAGTTAGAGGTATTCGGTAGGCCCATTTGTTCACTAACCACCAAACGTAGTCGTTGAATTATTGCAGCCACTCCTCCCTGGTTGCAGATTATGTATCACTAACTATATCTATAATTTATATGGCGCTTGGTTAATATTTAAAATACTAAGGATCTCCATTCACCTGCCAAAAAGAGTAGCAGCCATCAACCAACTTATTTGTTCTGCCTTGGAATCCACATTCGACTCCTTGCCTGAATACCACCCAATTCTGAAATATTAATGAATTCAAAGATATCACTTGCGTTTACAGACTACAGCTTATAATTAGTCAAAGGCAGTAGGAAAAACTATCACATTTGCAAACGCAATCTCAAAAAGGAACACATTAGTAGTCATTGTTCATTAAATTTTATTCCACCTTTTCTTTTCTGGGTGAACTCAGAAAAATAAAATAAAAGTATAGTATCAAAGATGATAAATGTGGAAACATTTTATCAAATGTTATTTTGAGACAAACCAGAGCAACATAAAATTCTTAAAATTCTGGACATGTGCTATTGATATCCTAGAACCCTGATGAATATATGTATGAAAGCTTCTCAGAAGAGTCTGCCCTCAAACCAACGTCACCCTTACCCACACAATAAAATATGTAATAAAAAAATAAGGCAATCCAAACATAGAATGAAGAAACTCATTCAGGATCAAAAGAGATAATTACATCATAAAGAAAAGTAACAATATCATAAAAAATTGGCAATTTCAAGTCATAAAGCCAACAGCGAAAGAAGGGAACTACTAATGCATAAACACACTATTGTTCAAGTCTAAAGAGACAAGCAGACAAATAGAAGCTTGTGCTGAACCTCCATCAAGACGAAATAAAATTATACTTACAGTGAGTGCAGGCAAGTCCAAACGATTAACCTCATTGATCAGAACCATTGCAGCCAAACCACAAAATGTATACCTAACAAAACATGATCAGGCTGAGAGGGCTTCATCTAATAAATACACAACTAAAAATGGAAGCTACTACACATAGATAACAAGAAGTGGATAAATACAAGTCATTTATAGTGGTAAAGTACTTACCCACCATGAGCTTCTGAGCCGGGCTCACCAGCAATTCCACCTTCATAAGTCTGGCAACTGCAAAAGTAGCAAAATGCATCCCCCCAGTGAGTGAGATCACATAAAACAAAATGTTTGCAAGTACACAAAGAATATAATGAGAATACAAAGTCCATCTCTGGTACCATAATTTTAACTTTAAAATTGCATAAAGAACGAGAAATGTGAATAACATCAGCCGAGGGAAATATTAAGTAAACAATCAAACCGAACCTTACGATGTAATCTCCAGCATTTTGAATCAGCCTATCATCCAAAATGTTAAGAACACCGGCCACCTAAATGAAGCAAGATACTAATAGCACTAAGAGGAAATTTCTAAAATGTAGAGAATGTGATCCACCAAACCTTGCTATAGTATGATACCAGCATCACAAGACCTTAGAAAACTTAATGGGCTACGGAATAAAACAATGATGAAACAAAAAATTAAATATAAAATAGCCTGGGGCAGATGTTCTGCAACTTTTATTGATAAGTAGTCTCATATTTAATCATATCTTATTTCGAGTGGTCCAAGATTGTTCAAGTGGATGTGCAATTCAACCACGTTCACAAAAGTAATTAACTTACGGATATAGCAGTGTAACAAGCACGGACATCTACTTCTCCACCATCATGCATCCTGAAAGAAAATAAGTGAGAGTGGCTGAGTTTTAACACACAAAACACGCATCCGAATCAATGCAAGGAAAACCCCATGCAGCTGATAATTGATCAGCAAACACCAAAGCTCCATTAGAAGATTTTTTTGTATGAAAAAACTTAAAATATGCAAACACTCTACTCCATTAAAAGGAACTACGATCATGCAATACACGCAAGAGTATTGTGCAATACCTGAAGCCACCACTTGTGTCCTTCATTCGCAACAAAAAATCATATAGCTTCTCTCTGCAACCCAAAAACGATTTCAATGTAAAATAATCTGAAAAGATACAGTATATATGGAAAAGGTCATGAATGGAATGGATCGGTCACCTATTTATTGATGACAGCGATTTATGACCACCTACAGTAATGAGTGTATTGATTGCAGCATAAGTTGTTGCCAAATGAGGCATCTGACAGTAGAAGGAACCAACTAATTACTTATATTTCTTCAAATGAGGCATCTGACAGTAGAAGGAACCAACTAATTACTTATATTTCTATTGAAGAAATTTGGAAAGAATATAGACAGTAAATCCCATTCCTTTTCAAGAATTCTTTCGTTTGTAAAATTTGTTTGGTTAGTCCATCTTAATAAGATGTGTGAAGATAACCCAAAACTTGATAAAATGTCCTACCTGACCCGGTCCACCGCCATAGCCACCATTTGGGTCCTGTCAGTAACATTACCAAACTAGATAAAGAACAAACTCAACATAGGATTTAAACTAATTATTATTATTATTATAATAATTAAAATAATATCAGAGAACTTCTGAACTAATCAATACCATATCAGAGAACTTCTTAACTTGTCAAAATAATCTTGAATGTGTTGGCTCTAAACCATTTGCAAGGGGTATTCCACAATATTAAATATAATTCTATTAATACTTGAGCAAAGTTTGTACAAGCAGACATCACAAACCTGGCACCGTTGGAGAAACTCAATTACGTCATTTTCCAGTTTGTCATCAACACAATCCCCCAACAAAGCAATAGAGTGTATGATCCAATAGCAGAGCCAAGGTCGACTGTGAATCAGCAAACCAAGTTCAAAAAATATATACTTCAACTTGTGACCTATAACTTCTCAAATCTCCCCAAAAACAAGTTATAGTATCAGCACACAAATTCTATAAACAAGTCATTATAGGTTTGCTGCTGAAAACAACTTCAAAATGTGATCCAAAACTTCTCAAATCTCACAATTTACTGCTGCAAGTCCACTCTAATACATAAAATAAACAAGTCATTATTGCCATTGGTTTGTCATGCGTAATTATAGATTTATTTCAAGTGAACACCGAACAATGCATTACATCAAACTAAAAAAAGTACACGCCAAAGAACGAAAAGGAACCACTACTAGTATATAAATGCGGGTATTTGCAACATTTTGTACAAATAGAGATGAAGAAAGAGATTACTTAGCATCCAGAACGGCGAAATTGGGGCCGAGCTGTTTGAGACTTTTGATGAGGTACTCAATGTGGTTGTCTCGCCGAAGCTCAAAGCTATAAATTCACATGTCAGAACACCCAAAAAAATCAGTAAAATTCAAACTAAGGAGCTTCCGGGGGAGTGAAAATCGACTACTAAATCGAGTGTGCAAGATAAAACCCTAATTGTAGTGGGTAGTAGGGAGCTCACTTGACGGATTGAGCATGGGGAGGGAGCTGGCAGACAAGATCGTAAATTCGGAAAACTTGATTCTGGACCATCCACTGCTCTTCCTGTGTTTTGGTGGCACTCATATTCTCCATTGTAATCGCCGCCGTGCTAAGCGGCGGTGCGTTTCACCGATATGAGAAGCTTCCGGTTTCTGTTTCGGCGGAATGGAAGAACTAAGAGGATAACTATACTATGCACAAGGTTTGCTACTCGACTGCAAAATGCAAATGAACACGACGAGTTTGATGGCACCGGGAGGGGCAAATGCAGGAAACACTGAAAGGCGCTTGGCAGAAGTATAGTCGGGAAAACTAATTTCTAATTTAGTTTTTTTTTTTTTTGATCGGAAAAAATAATTTCTAAATTGATTTCGGTTAAGGTTGCCAATGATTTTTGATAAGTTACTTTTTTTTAATAGATAACACAATAAATATATTGGAATTAGTTTTCTAAAACCTAAAAAGATATTAAATTTGAAATGACTTTATTATTGATGCATTGAAAAAAAATACATTAAATATTCAGCATTCAATTATTATTTTTTAAACATTTACTTTCTTATAAATAAACATAGATATAATTCACATTTACAAAATTTATTTTCAACCAAATATATTATATTAAAAAGTCCTTTTCATAGTTTATAATAAAAATTACTTAACAACATGAATAAATAAAATACATGACAAAATCCACAAAAAATATAAATATCACCAAAAAATAAATACAATAAAATTAGTAATATTACAAAACTATATTTTACTGTCTCCTATTTCCTTAACTAATATCTTAGTTCTCCTACACAATCGAGACTACTTTGGAAAATAGTATTATATCGAATTTACTATTATAACCTTTGAAAAAAATATGACACATATTTTCATACTTAATAGGAATATAAACACGACTAAAATGAAATAAGTGGTGAAGGTGCACATGTGCGATTTTATGAAAAATTAATTTTCAAAGATTGAACACAAATATATAAGCTTGAATGTATTTTTTTTTATGATTATGTGGTATGGTATTTTTCGTTTTTGATTTTATCAATAAAAAATATTAAATATTATTTTCTGCTTATTGTTTGATGTTATATTAAAATTATTATAATGCTCAATGCAGTAGATAGAATTCGTAGAACTATTAGAAAAATACATATGTCACAGTATAAAATGGACGTCTCACACACATACACCCGTGACCGGTGCATCGCACAGGCGAAAGACTAGTAATAATAATAATATAATGATGATAATAATAATAATAATAATAATAATAATAATAATAAATATCTAAAAGACTAAAAGGAAGGAGGAGTCAAATATGGCGTCCCGTGCACGCACTGTCATCTGAGTAGAAGCAAAAATTGAGTTTTGCTGGTGACTATTGGGCCAGTTAACACCTACCCAAGGTGTAACCGGGCTCGCTTCTTCATGGCCCATGATGGATTCAATTTGTGTGGAAATCCCCTACGCGATTTTTTTCCATTTGTGTTTATCCTTTTTTCCCCCAAAACAGTAAACAATATGAATGTTATGCATACAAAATAAAATGGAGTCACGTATATTATTGTACAGTAAATTAGTATCGAAATACCAAATAGAATATAGAATAAAATTAGAAGATTTGGGGAGTGATGCTATTTAAATATTTTCATCTATAAAATGTAACGCCAAGTAACACCACTTAAAATGATGGTAAATATTCCCTTTTAATGATGGTAAATATGCAATCAACCTTATATACTAAAAGAAAAAACAAGATGTCACATGTCTTCACCTGAGCAATTTAGGTACACGCGTCAACACCTTATTCTTCCAAATTCATGTGTCGCCGTATTTAAATTGTACGCCAAAAAACCACGCTACCACCTTATTCTTCCAATTATAAATTGATTTACTATATCAATTTACTATCAATTTATCATCAACTTAATAATTAAATTTCCTATTTCCATATATAACTATTAAATAATCCTGAAAGTCAAGGATATAAATTAGGAAGTTATTTTTGAGTTTGCAAATTAATTATGATTTAAATATTATTATGATACAAAAAAACAAGGATATAATTTCAATTATTATCTCTAATACTTATTATACTTTTAATTGTGATTTAAATCATTTACAGGGTATAACAATTATATTAAATATCTTTTTTAAGCAGGTCAATGATTCATTATATTTGCCATAACTAATATATTAGCTTTTGTGCAAAAACAAACATGGCTAAGTATTTGAAATTAGCACAAATAAACAATTTTATAGAGATTTTTCTCTTTCCAGAAAATATTCAAAGATTGAAATTGCACTCTTTCAACCATTTAAAACTAATACGGCTTGAAAATTCGTTGTCGTGACGAGGATGTTACACTTTCAAATAGAACAAATAATGTAGTTTACAAATAAGTTTTTTAGAATTTGAAGTGAACGATTGTATGATACTCTTCTAAATTTTGAATTTCTTTTTTAGTATTTTGAATCTCTTATAACTATCAGAATTTGCTACTAAATTTTATTTTTTGACAAATCCGTGTAACATACGGGTGTTGTTCTAGTTTCTATATATAATTCTATCCACTAATATCGGATAAGCTCAATTATATGTAAAATGATATGAAATTATTAATGATGAAGATACATTGCATTTATTAATTAGGTGAGGTGTAATAGTTACCCAACACTGTTTTTTCACCTTTTCCTTTTCCTTTTTCCTATATAAGTCAGCAGAGTCATATTCAGTTCTTATACTCTCTCTCGTTCAGCACACAAGTGGGCCCTACGGTTCTCTTCAATCTCTCTGTTTACTTACTCCTAATCGTTTTTCTACCTTTTGAAGTTTTATTGATAGGTTCAGATGGCGATGAAGCGTGCTGCTGCTTCTGCAGTTCGTGCAATTACTTCTTCAGGGAACCCATCTCCTTCTTCAGTTCTAGTCAGACACCTTCATGTAAGTCTTTTTTTATTCCAGAAAACCAAAATTAACCATGTTTTCGATTTTTTTATTTTTTTTTGACAAACAGAAGCATGTTTTCGAGTATTTTATTCCTTTCAAATTGTGTTTATTTTTTATCCGTCTGATCATTTCTTTGATTACATCATTTTTCTATTTTTCAATTTTTTTTTGCCATAAATTGCTCAAGGGAAAGTTTGTTGGCGTTGGATTTCTGCTGTGATTTCCTCTGATTTACATGTGGATTTATTTTATTTTAATTTATTTTAATTTTTCGGGTACATTGGAATTATTTTTATTGGAAAATTGAAATTGCATAGATCATAACGATTATTGGTATAAGGAAAGAAACCCAATTCATCACGGGTCAGTAGGTCACGCATATGTGTTCGTACTATCGCGTGGCAGCTTAAGCCAATTATGTTAGTGGGCCGTGACTTTGGTGGGCCCGAGGCCTATTAACTTTTACTACATAATTTACATTATATTTTTTTCTAACTATATTTTTCATAATACTCTATATTGAATATTTTTTGGAGTACAATCGGGATAGTTGGGGATGGACACAATCACTCATAAGAGATCGAATTGGTCACACTCAGCATGTAACAAAGATCCCCTCATATTTTGAATTATGTAAATCTAGTAACACAAAAATTTAATGAGACCGTGACAGAGTTATACTTTTAGATACTTGTCTAAATACATTAATTTCGAGAAGTATAATTTTTTACACTTAAAAGCGATACTTTTAGTGTATGGGAAACCGTCCCCAACCTGAAGTCGATGGGGAATCCCCGCCCCGATTATGTCAATGGGGAGGGGATCGATTTAGGTCACACCGCCCCGCTAAGCCTCGGCCCGACTTTATATATATATACACATATATATTAAAGATATTTTATATTATCTATATATTATATATGAAAATATTATTTTCTAAATATTATCATATAATATTCATTTTTGTATTATATAATTGATGATATAAAAGTGTTCAATAAATATAACACATAAATTTAATAAAATATATATATATGTTTTTGTTAAAGGGTGGTGCTATTTGCGCCTCAATATTTGATTAATACATCACATTTCTACATACATCTCATCTCTATTTTACAAACTCATCTAATTACTAAATACACCACACTTATATTTCCAATTTTACCCTCCAAACCAAAAAATCCTAACTTAAAAAATCAGCTTTTTTCGGGAAAAAAGAGAGTTTTTTTTGGGAAAAAAAAGTTGTTGCCAGTGTTTTTGGAAAAAACAGCTTTTCTCGGAAAAAACGTTGGAAAAAATCAGCTTTTTTCGGGAAAAAAGTTGTTTCCAGCGTTTTCTGGAAAAAAAAACATTTTTTTTTTGGGAAAAAAACTGGAAAAAATCAGCTTTTTTAGGAAAAAAGAGAACTTTTTTTTGGGGAAAAAAAGTAAAAAAGTTGTTTCCAGCTTTTTTTTTGGAAAAAAAGCAAAAAAAAAGCTTTTTCTTGGAAAAAAAGCTGAAAAAATCAGTTTATTTTTGGGGAAAAAAAGCTGTTTCCAATGTTTTTTTGGAAAAAAAAAAATCTTTTTTTCGAAAAAAAAAAGCTGGAAAAACCAGTTTTTTTGGGGAAAAAAGAGAAACAACTTTTTTTTGAGCGTTTTTTCTCGAAAAAAAAAGCTGGAAAAAATCAGTTTTTTTTTGGGGAAAAAGAGAAACAACTTTGTTTGGGAACAACTTTTTGTCCCCAAAAAAAGTTGTTTATTTTTTTTTAAAACTGATTTTTTCCAGCTTTTTTTTTTCCGAAAAAAGCTGTTTTTTCCAAAAACGCCCCAAAAAAAGTTGTTTCTCTTTTTTCCCGAAAAAATATGATTTTTTAAGTTAGGGTTTTTTAGTTTAATGGGTAAAATTGAAAATATAAGTGTGGTGTATTTAGTAATTAGATGTTTTTGTATAATAGGGATGGAGTGTATGTAGAAATGTGGTGTATTAATCAAATATTGGGGTGCAAATAGCGCCACCCTTTGGATTATCATGAGAACTTTGACCTTTTATATTGTGCTGTATTGGTACTTTGTGACCATGTTTTTATTGTAAACACATAGGCTTCACCTGGCAGCAAGAAGATCGTGGGTGTCTTCTACAAGGCAAATGAGTATGCTTCGATGAATCCTAATTTCCTTGGTTGTGTTGAAAATGCATTGGGCATACGTGAATGGTTGGAATCCCAGGGTCACCAATACATAGTTACTCCGGACAAAGATGGACCGGATTGCGGTAAGTAACACTAAAGTGCCGTCATATTGTTGTTAAATACGTATAAGTTGCAATTAAGAGTTTGGTGTCCCGTGTTGTTTTATTGATGAAGAAGTAATGAGAGTCGAGATAGAACTCTGCAAGGTAGCGAATAAGAAAAAGCGATTTCGAACAAGATTAACTAATAGGGATAATTACAAAAACACCCCTGAGATTTGGGTTAATTACAAAAAAACCAGACATGTTTCAAAATTACAAAAAACCCTTTCAGGTTTCTTTTTGTCTTAATTTTAAGGGGTAACTGTAATATTCTTGTAAATGTTGGGTTTTTTTTGAAATATTTTCAAAAATCACCGGGAAAAATGTAAGACGGAATCAAACCTAAGGGATTTTTTTGTAGTTTTCAAAGAATTCTGGGCTCTTTTGTAATTAGCCCAAACCTTAGGGGTGTTTTTGTAATTATCCCTAACTAATACTAAGTCTAATCATATGACTCTGTTTTTCAAATGAGGTTAATTAATTAATAGTATTAGTAATGATATGACTGTTGGCAAATAGAGTTTGAATTCTGAATCCCCGAGTGCTTTGTAAGTCATGTACCCAAGTAGGATGAAATAACAGGAACATTTAAGGAAGATTATCTTTGGATGCTCACATTTTTACTAAGTTATCCAAAAACACATTGGATCTATGCTTGATAATTTATGAGAAGGGATAATTACAAAAAGTACCCTTGAGGTTTGATAATTACAAAAAAACCCAACTAACTTTAAAACTTACAAAAACTACCCCTGAGGTTTGATTTAGTGTTAAAATTAAGGGATAATCTGCAATGATTTTACAAATATGAAGGGGGATTTTGAAATATATTTCAAACCTCGGGGGTACTTTTTGTAAGTTTAAATTAGCTGGGTTTTTTTTTTGTAATTAGGTCAAACCTCAGGGGTACTTTTTGTAATTATCCCTTTATGAGAATAATAACATAAAGGGATTATTACAAAAACACCCTCAAACCTAAAGTTACAAAAAAAACCAGACATGTTTCAAAATTACAAAAAACCCCTTCAAGTTTTGTTGTCTTAAATTTAAGGGGGGTAACTATAATATTTTTGTAAATGTCAAGGGTTTTTTTGAAATGTTTTCGAAATCACTGGGAAAAATGTAAGACGGAATCAAACCTCAAGGGTTTTTTTGTAATTTCTCTGGGGTTTTTTGTAATGAGCCCAAACCTTAGGGGTGTTTTTGTAATTATCCCTAACATAAATTACCCTGAGGTTTAGTCTAATTAGAAAAATCAGTTAACTTTTAAAATAAAAGTTACTCCTTGAAGTATTGCAAGTACCGCTTGAGGTTTGTTTGTGTGTGTTTTTTCCTTTTTACGATTTACCTCCTCAATAATTGTAATTTGTAAGATATATATAAATGTCAAGGTGTATTTCTAAGTTTGAAAGATAACTGAGGTTTTTTTGTAATTAGATTAAACCTCGAAGTAGTATTTACAATAATTCTTAATTTATGTGGTACAATCATAGTTGATCAATTACTTTTTCACTCACCACTTGCTGATGACTTTTGTTTCTGTTGTTTCAATACTCATTTGCAGAGCTTGAGAAACACATGTCTGATCTTCACGTCTTGATAACGACCCCTTTCCACCCTGCATATGTAACGGCCGAAAGGATCAAGAAGGCGAAAAATTTGCAACTTTTGCTCACGGCTGGAATTGGCTCGGACCATATTGACCTCAAGGCTGCGGCTGATGCTGGATTAACGGTGGCTGAGGTCACTGGAAGCAATGTTGTCTCAGTTGCTGAAGATGAACTCATGAGAATTCTCATACTTGTCCGAATTTTTGCCTGGATATCACCAGGTTATTAATGGAGACTGGAATGTTGCAGCTATTGCACATCGGGCTTATGATCTTGAAGGTAAGACTGTTGGAACAGTTGGAGCTGGACGTATTGGCCGACTGTTACTCCAAAGACTAAAACCTTTCAATTGTAATCTACTGTACCATGATCGTATTAAAATGGATCACGAGCTGGAGAGTCAGATAGGAGCAAAGTTTGAGGAAGATCTTGATGCAATGCTTCCGAAATGTGACATAATTGTCATCAACACACCTCTCACCGAGAAAACGAAGTAAGTTTGTCAATTTACTTAGGGATAATTACAAAAACACCCTTGAGGTTTGTGCTAATTACAAAAAAATCCTGAGATGTTTCAAAATTACAAAAAACCCCATCAAGTTTGATTATGTGTTAAATATAAGGGGATGACTGTAGTATTTTGATATGTTTTTTGCATATCAAGTTTTTTTTTTTTTTTTTTGTAATTTCCAAACATTTTTGGGTTTTTTTTTTTTGTAATTAGCCCAAACCTGAAGGGTGTTTTTGTAATTATCCCACCTACTTAAAGACATCCAAATTTAGATGATATTCGATCTTATTTTAGAGAAAACTGCAAAACAACAGATATATGTATGGCTAATTACAGTGTTGATTCTAACTTGTGTAACACATCGGTTTACAGTGACCATTAGCATCGTAGTTATATTTCAATTGACACATGCTTTAAGCGCATGACTTATCACGACTCTTGTCACGTATTTCTCAGAGGGATGTTTGACAAAAACATGATAGCAAAGCTCAAAAAGGGAGTTTTAATTGTGAACAATGCTAGAGGTGCAATCATGGACACACAAGCCGTTGTTGATGCTTGTTCCAGTGGGCATATTGCAGGTATGCCATCCTTTAATCGGCCCTCGTGATTAGCCACACTTAGAACTTAATTGTTGATTGGTTTACAATTGTACGGTCATAGTCGACGTTCCAATATATTCTTCAAATATTTGGGCCCTGACAAAATGCACTAAAACAGACACGATGAAATGTGTTCGGAGGAATTAATGTTTTTCGTGCTATCTTGAATTTCCAACTAGTCGTTTCTCTCCTTTCAATTTTCTTTATCTCCATTTCTCTTATTACTTGTACTAAACTCTGATAGTAAGTCCAAGAAATAAAATCAATTTTTTTCTGCAAAATATATTTTTGGGATAATTACAAAAAACTCCCTGAGGTTCTGGCTAATTACAAAAAAAAACCCATAAATTTTTAAAAATGACAATAAATCCCTTGAGGTTGACTCTGTTTTACATTTCCCCCCTTCATAAACAAATACTTACACAAATATTACAATTTCAGGAATTTAAGATAAAAGCAAACGTGAGAACATTTTGTAATTTTGTAATTATCCCTATATTTTTTAAAACGGTGATGTAGTTATCAAGGACAGATGAACGATGGCAATTTCCCCCCTTAACAAAAGTGCTCAAATTGTAAATATAGGCTATAGCGGAGATGTTTGGTACCCACAACCCGCCCCAAAGGATCACCCTTGGCGATACATGCCGAACCAGGCTATGACCCCTCATATCTCCGGAACTACCATCGACGCACAGGTAACAATTATTGTATTCGACTTCTATCCACCTTGCCACATCAAATTTTTACGGGTTCAAGTGTAATGCTATTAAACTTCGATTGTGATGGTGGTGTAGGTGCGTTATGCGGCTGGAGTGAAAGACATGCTGGATCGGTATTTCAAGGGCGAGGATTTTCCTACACAACATTACATTGTCAAGGATGGAGAACTTGCAAGCCAGTACCGGTAGACGAGCTTATTTCACAAGTGTTGATTTTGAGCTTTATGAGTGTTGCCATATGTAGTGAGACTTGCTACTTAAATAAAGCAACCTTGTTTTTTTTTTTTCTAATTCCTGTCTTTAAGTAGTGGTTGAACTTTGCAATTAGTAGGCAGTTATGGCCGGGAACTGAAATTACTAATAAATAAACGCTTTCATCTGTGTAGCAGTATTCCTGATGTTCTATTTAAGTTGAACTGGGGAAGTATCAAGTACTCAAGAGCAGTGTTCTAAAAAGCGTTAGGCGCTAGTCGGGTGGCAGACTGGGGCTTAACGCCGAGGCGGAGCCTGGGCGGGGCATAATCGAAAAAAAATTGTAGGCGGACAACGGAGGCCTAGCGTCTAGGCGGGGATTTTTAGAACAATGCTCAAGAGTCTAAATGCGGATGCGTGTATGGGCCAATTATAAGTAAAAGTTACTTATAATTATACTAAAGGATAATTACAAAAACACTCCTGAAGTTTGGGCTAATTACACAAAAACCCAGACATGTTTCAGAATTAAAAAAAAAAAGAAAAACTAAAATTTGATTCTTTCTGGGTAACTGTAATATTTTTATAAATGTCAGTGAGTTTTTTGAAATATTTTTTTTACCCGGCCCGAGTTTTTTACTGCAATGGCCTTCATTTTGAGGCCCAAAAAGCCGGATCTATATGATCCAGCCCATTTGGCCCGAAATTTCCAGTTTATTTTCATGGACTGGGGCAGATCGGGCTCCGAAAGCACCGGCCCAATTTTTTCCCTTGGCCCCCGACGGACCAACACTAACCCGACCCGGCGCAATTCACAGCTATATATTACATGATGCAGTTCCTCGATTTCTTATTAAAAAGGCCTCAATTTATATTTGATGCAAAGGCCATTGAGAAAAGTTTATTTGATCGAATGGACTTCAATAGAATTCTAAATGGAGATTTTGTTATATTATAAAAGTTATTTCGCTAGAAACCACAAACTAATTTTAGAAAGTCTCGATCATATGACATGAAAATAAAAAGTGAATATCTTTATTCACAATTAGTCGATTAAAGAATGAAGTAGAAAAAAAAGAAAAGAATGAAGATGATATTTGCAACGAGACAGTAATGTGAGTACCTGTGGGCTGTGAAAGCCCAAAACTATCCCAAGGGCCTAGGGGTTATAAGAAAATACCCAAACGTAAGGCCCACCCAATTAAATTATCAAAATTTTAATTATACTAAATAAACATGCCTTTCCGTTGCAATCAAATCTTTTGTCCGTTGCTTCTTTTTCTTAACCTATAATATCGTAAAGTAAACGCACTCAAAAGTAAAGTGAAAACGAAATTGACAAAAGTAAAAGAAGAAACTTGGATATAACAAAATGTCAAAATCCAATTATTGAATCCCTCCAACACAAAAAAAAAAAAAAAAACAACCAATTATTGATGACAATTTTAAAAAAATAAACTCTTTGCTCACTTTTATTTTTCTTTATCACATGTAAATATATAAATGAATTAATTGAAACCGAATATTATACTGTTCAAATTTATTTGAATTTTTTATCAAATTTAAAAAATGTGTTGCTTGATTTGAATATTAAATTAAATCAAATTTGAACGAGTTTTAGTTGAGTTGAATATGATCGAGCTCGATTAATTTGATAATTTTATATATATTATGTTAATTTTTCAATGATAGAAACAAGCTCGAATCGAATTTTATATTTTTATTAAATAAATTAATATCGAGTCAAATATCGATTATCTTTCAACATCTCACAAGATCATTGGAGAAACTATTTTCTGAAATCACACAGTCTTGGCGGCACAGCAACACCACATCTGTAATTCTGTATATTCCTTTCCGTTATTCCTGCGTTTCCAAATTAATTACTCGGTAAAAATAACGGCAAAACTCTCTCCTCTTCCCCCCATAGAACAAACGGTAAGCAAAAACCTCTGAATCGTTTCGTCGCTCCGCGCAGCAACAATCATCAATTACCATTTATTTCAGTGAATATATATGCAAAACATGTTAGGATTATTGAATAATTTCAGTTCTATTGTATTTTTCCTGCTTCTCTTTGTTCATTTATAGCCTTGGGAGCTGGGGAGCAAAGCAGAAGAGCGAGGATGGGAGCGTATTGCGACGGTGAAGTTTCGTTCTCATCAAACTACAGTTTCGTGAGCTCTCAAGATCTGAGATCCTCCAAGCACGTCCATGACAATGTCCATGGAAACATTTATCTCGATTCGGTAACGTTCTGGTTTGTGTTTGTTTTTGTGTTTGAATTTGAATGTTCTGGTTTATGTCTATTTTTTGTGTTGTGTTTTTTTTTTAATCATTGGTTCTTGAATATTTGAGTTTGAATGTCCTCGTTTGTGTCTATTTTTGTATTTTGTGTTGTTTCTTTTCTTTTCTTTCTTGATGTTATATTTGATTTTTGATTATTTGAATTTGAACGTTCTCGTGTGTCTATTTTTTTGTTTTCCTTTTTTTTTTTCTTTGTGTTATATTTGATTATTGATTACTTGAATTTGTTTTGATATGAAGTAGGTCATTATCATCAATCGCCACTTCATTAAAGTTTCCCCCCCTAATATGTTGCATTAACTATTGATGAAGTGATTTAATTAAGTAATTTTAATCTGGCTGTTTATTCAGGTAAGTCTTATTCAGTTATTCGTACTAAAAAGTTTTGTCATAGTTTATGTGGTCTTTCTTTGTATCTTTCTATTACCCAAGCACTTGGTTTGGAGTTTAAAGGTGAATCCAAAATTTTGTTTAAGTGCAGATCATTCACTGATTATTTATTTATTTGCAGCTCTCTCTGAAATTCATTGACACCGAGCAGTTTCAGAGGTAAATTAAAAGCATTCTGCATTCTTCATCCTTTAATAGTTCAATTTTTCTTCTCTTTTATGTGCATTTTATGGTATTTGTTGCATCTGTGTTGATGTAATTGTGATGAGTCAGGCTGTGATTGCTTATGGAAAATTTTCATTTTTGTTCCGGTAGAGAATCTTTTTACCAAAAATGTTAATGCTTATGAAAATTTTGAGAAAATACACTACTCACTCATTTTCACTTTTTTTTCTTCCATCAATCACTTCTACTCATTTTTTTCAAAAACTCATCTAATCACCAATCATTACTACCCAATTTCCCCATAAATTATACTATTCATACACTCACATCTTTTTAATACCAATCATTATTTTACTATTTCTATATCAATCAACTTCTGTCATTACTTTTTTTTATCTCATATCCAATCACACTCTCAAATTTCATCTTTTTCTTTTCAAGATTCTTTTCACCACTATTCTCTAGCAAAAAGAAAATTTTCAAAATGAGAGTATATCCAATCGCACCCTCAGTTTCTAATATGCTATTTGTTTTGTTGGCAGGCTGCGTGATCTTAAGCAACTAGGTGAGTGCAGAACTTTGTTATTTTTTTCTCAATAATCCCTTGCCAATAGTTAATAGCTGTACTTGATTTTTGAGACATTTATGTGGGGTCTATGAATTAAAACTTTTTTCGTATTCATGAATTAGTATCTCTGTCCATTATAATGAATGATGTGAAGTGAACCACAGATAGCTATTATCTTCTATTATATTTGTTTGCTAAATTTGTGGAAATTGCACACTATGGTTTTGGTACACTTATGTGGCAAACATTTTCCAATACAGCTGTTAGTGTAGAAAATCTGTTGTAGCGGATGCATTAAACACCTTCGTTCTTTGTTTCTAACATCACAAGTCAGTAAATGTTCTTCATGTTTCAAGTTTTTGTTAAAGCTACTTCTGTCGTTGGATTTCAAGTGACTGTCAGAAAAAAATGTTGTCATATAGTAATTTTTATATTAGGCTCTCCTTTTTGCTTTTGAAACTTTGTGGTTTTCTGAATAATATTGAAGTACTCCTCTTTATCTGAGAATTTTTTCTAGTCTTGTAAATTAACATCAGAGGAGTTGACAGGCACATCTTATTACTTGCTTCTACATATCTTTTAATACTTTTACTTGAATTTGACCTTCCTGTTGCATGTAGCCATGGTGACCATCATGGTATTCAATCCTTGGCAATTGCAATTTCCCAGAATGTCAGTTCATTTATAACTTATTTCAGAAGCCCTTACTGTTGGTACATGAAGAGAATAATGACTTTGAAGCAACCACTAGTTGCTTACTTTAATTTCAGGCTCTTGCATTGAATAATTATTTTTGACTTTTTCATTTTTCAGGAATGGCACACATGGTTTATCCTGGTGCAGTACATTCTAGATTTGAGCATTGCCTTGGAGTTTATTGGCTTGCTGGCGAAGCAGTTCATAAACTGAAAACCCAACAAGTACGTGATCTGCATGAAAATGTTCATTCAAATAGTATAAAGGGAAGTTATTGGGGTCTTTTACGAACTCTGTGCCTTTTGCAGGGATCGGAGCTTGGTATTGATGGCTTTGATATGCAAACTGTGAAACTTGCAGGTCCTACAGATGATATTATTAAATTCTGATCAGTTAAGACTAAAGAATATCTGTTAGCACACTTATTAACGTTTTTTCACCATCTACTTTGCGCTAATTGACAGGACTTTTACATGACATAGGTCATGGTCCTTTCAGTCATTTGTTTGAACGTGAGTTTCTTCCCAAGGTTCTCAAGGCATCAGAATGGTAATATTATCGAACTGACTGTTTTATGGGTTAATGCTTTTCCTGTTGATGAATGCATGATTCCTTTTCTTAAGTTAGTTTCTTGTTTTTAATAGTAAACCACTTTTTGTTATCTCAGCTACTATCATGTGAACAAAACCCTTGAAATTGTACTTATATATTGTCCCTGTCTTACATCATGTGAATGACAATGTAATATTCTTAAACTACAAGAGCCGATCCCACACAGTGGGATTAAGGCTTAGTTTGTTGTTGTTGTTGTTTATTCTTAAACTGCAAGAAACAAATCCACGAGCTGTGATCTACCCTCAATAGTTGAAGTGCTTTTACCTTGTAAGGGGCCTTTAGTTTCTAAGAATGCTTTATCCATAACCTCTCTTCCCCTAGTCACACAAACATACACATGCCCTTAGAATGTATGACTAATTTATATATGCTCATTCTTATTTTTGCGATGGAAACAACTTTTTGGTCATTAAGATTGGTTCATATCGTATGCTCACTCTTGAGTTTCTGTTATTTATTTTATTTTTTGCTTGTCTATATTGTGTTTGTGGTTCTTTTCTTAGTAAATATTGTGAGATACCTGTTTAACTGGGGAAAGATGGACATAGGTCTCATGAGCAAATGTCTGTGGAGATGGTGGATCATATTGTCGATGAGCATCATATTGACATAGATGCTGAGACTGTGAAAAGAGCTAAGGTTAGTTGATGAAAATGCTTTACTGTAACCAGGTTTAGTTTATAAATCCTACTTGCTTTCTCCTTTTCTTTTTGAGACTTCTATGAGAACGTGTTTGGTGTTGTGACTTGTTAAACTGATTAATCACTTTCTTCTATGAAGAATTTCTGCTGTATGGCAGGTGCGCTTGTTAGGTGTATTTGGTCTATTGAAGAATTTTGTTATATACTTTTTTTTTTTGAGGAAAAGAATTTTGTTATATACTTGTATAACTAAGACTCACTTATTCTTTTTCTGGATGAACTGAAAGATATTGATGGCTATTGTAGTTTGAACTCCGTAACTGAGAAGGAAAATCTTCTGAGCTATTTTTCTCTTTCTATGAGGATCTATTTGTTATACAGAATTTTTATTTGCAAGCATATCCATTCCTCTGTGAAGCTATGTCAGGAGATTGCTTTTGCCATCAATACTTTTAGCAGCTCCCAGATGTTCTTTTTGTATTATGTGTCTGCATGGATATTCTCTCTTCGATGATTTCTCAGTCTGAAACAAAATCTATATGGCATTTGTCTTGGGGCATGTACCCTTTGGTTTAGCAATTTCTTTACAGGTTTCTTTTCTGTGGAGACATCTAACTAGTTGCGCGCAGATCATATTTTTTCTTATCATATATTTTCTTCTAAATGATGGTTTGCAGTTTGACGTGAAAGTTTCTGTTTAAATTCAGTGCTTGACATTATTTCTTTCGATACTTGAGGCTTCATACGAGTTTTTGCTTAGCATGCTCAAAATAATGGATTTATTTTCTAATATATATATATATATATATATATATATAAAAGATACTTATTTTGAGTAAATCTTATGCTCATAAGTTCTGAGTTCTTTTATTTCAACCGATAACCTGTTGGCAGGAAATGATACTTGCAAGTTCTAAATATGCTACAACCAAAGTAAGTCCTATTTGTAAACATTGTGGTGATTTTATTATCTTGGTGACAGTGCAGCTTTATTGTATGTCGACACATGTTCAAATTGAATCTGTGATTTTCTCTAATCTCTAGAGCTCAAGGGAAAAGCGTTTTCTATATGATATTGTGGCAAATGGTCGAAACGGCATTGATGTTGACAAGTTAGTAACTTCAACACTGGTTCTCTCTGAATTTAATCCTTTCCGTGTTGTTATTAATATTATTATTTTCTTCTGTTCTCTGTTGTGTTTGACCGCATTACATGATTGATATAGTTACCAGGATGTGAAAAACTCTGCTGCAGGTTTGATTATATTGTCCGTGATTGTCGAGCATGTGGTTTGGGATGCAACTTTCAGTTTCAAAGGTTGTCAGATTTTCTTTGTGATTCATTTTACATGGATGAAGTTTCCTAACAGCTTGGGGAAGATATTTGATATTACTAAATACAACCAGATTTCCTGATTGGTTTCTTCATGACTCTTAGGTTAATGGAGAGTATGAGAGTTATGGGAGATGATATATGCTATCGGGACAAAGATTGTAAGTATGTAAATGGCAGAGCAGGGAGGAACATGCACTTTTAATTCAGTTATCAAACCTTTGTTATTGACTATTGAGTATTGATATAAATTTCAGATCTGACCATCCACAAGTTGTTTGCCACACGAGCTGATTTGCACAGAACTGTCTATACTCATGCAAAAGTAAAGGTATTATTTAACTGGGCATGAAAACCAGGGATAAAATTATATTATGTGCTGCTTTTTTTATTATTATCAAAGTCAATGATAATTTGGATTTTTTCAGGCTATAGAGCTGATGCTTGTAGATGCGTTAGTGAGTGCGAATGATTATTTGCAAATAGCATCTCACATACACGATCCTGCACAATATTGGAAGGTTTGGAACTCTCCTATTTATATATAATAACTGCATACTGCTCTACTGAGAGGTTTGTCTTTGCTGGTGTAGTTAGATGACACTATTATCAAGTCCATTGAGACAGCCCCAGACCAAGAACTAAAGGAATCTAGGGATTTGATCCTTCGCATTCGCCGAAGGGATTTATACCAGGTTTGATGGACTTAAATACTTGATTATTGAATAGGTCTACTCTCTATATTTTTTCTTATTTTTCACCTTGAAATATGATGTGCTCACATGCTATTTCGTTTTTGCAGTTTTGTAATGAGTATGCTGTTCCGAAGGACAAATTGGAGAATTTTAAGAAAGTCACTGCACAGGATATTGTTTGCTCACAGGTGTTCCATGCATGTTATTAGAAATAATATGCGTGCTCTTTAGGCTTCTTTGCCAGGAGTATTTCTGCACTTTATTTTATATGGGACTGTTGATTGTACAGAAAAACGGTGGAGTGGCACTAAGAGAAGAGGATGTTGTGGTTACCAATGTCCGAATTGATTTGACTCGTGGGAGGCATAATCCTCTTGAAAGGTGCTTATTCCCTGTAATTCCCAGTTTCTTTGTTCATATAGTTAGCAATAGATTTTGAGTTGCTATATTAACATTTCTCATTCTGTGCATGCATTCCTCGATCCAGCATCAAGTTTTTCCAGGTATGGATCATGTCCCAATTTTAAGTTTTAGGAATTTTAAACCCAGCTAGATTTATCATCAGGGATAATTACATATAAAGCCCTCTTAAGGTGTGGGCTAATTACAAAAAAAAAAAACAAAGGTTTTGGAAAATTACAAAAAACCCTTGAGGTCTGATTCTATTCTAAATTTAAGGAGATAACCGTAATATTTTGCTAAACGCAAGGAGAACTTTTGAAATGGTTTTTGCATATGAAAAGGGAAAATGTTAGACGGATCGAATCTAAAGTTTTTTTTTTTTTTATAATTTCCAAAAATCTCTAGGTTTTTTAGTGATTGAACCACATTTTTTTGGGTTAATTACAAAAACAACACCCCTGAGGTTCGGGCCAATTACAAAAAACCTAGAAATGTTTCAAAATTACAAAAAAAAAACCTCAGGTTTGATTCTATTCTAACTTAAGGGGGTAATCGTAATATTTTTATAAATGTTAAGGGGGTGTTTGAAATGTTTTTTCTTATTAAGGTGGGAAATGCAAGACGGATCAAACCTCAATTTTTTTTGCAATTTTAGAAAATCTTTGTTTTTTTTGTAAATAACTCGAACCTCAGGGGTGTTTATGTAATTGTCCCTTATCATTATACAATTTTACTATAATTTCTGCAACTTCTGACATCACCTTATTTTCAGGATTATGATAGTGAGGAGAAGTTCTCTATTACTGATGATCGCATCAGTCACCTGCTTCCAACATCTTACCAAGACATGATCGTGCGAGTGTACTCCAAAAAGCCCGAACTGGTCTCTTGAATCAGCTATCGAAAAGATTTAAATTCCTGTGGTTATGTAGTTGCGTTTAAATATGCTAATTTTTAAATTTTAATGCTTTTGCAGGTTGGAGTAGTTTCTGATGCTTTTGAGAATTTCCAGTTGAAGACTTATGGGATCAAAGCACAAGTACATGCAACACCAGAGAAGAAAAAGCGACGGCCATAATGGTCCCGGTTTGCAATTATATCGTCTTTTCCTCGGATAACAAGAAGCTGCTACGCGCTACCATACATATGCACTTACCCAGTAAAACGTTCCGGTATTGTTACATATATATATATGCATGCAGGTGATTGCATTTTCTGCTGGAGGTCATGCAAATGACTTGACTTTATATAGATGCATATATATCACATATACACTCCTGTGATTGCATAATCTCATAGCCTTTGATTTGTAGATGCATACCCATATAGGGATATAGTGTGTCCTTGTAGTATTACACGCGTGCTCCTGTGATGGCTTTCTTTGTTTGAAAGAGAAATAAAAGTATAAAACTAGTTTGGTGTATAAAGTGTTCTCATATGTTAGAGCTGATTTTGTTTAAGGGATAATTGCAAAAGATCCCCAGAGGTTGGAGCTAATTACGGAAAAATCCAGAGATGTTTCAATATTATAAAAAGCCCACTGAAGTTTGATTTTGTCATAAATTTAAGAAGGGGTAACTGTAATATTTTTATAATTATGAGGGTTTTGAAATATTTTTTTATGTAGGGAAAATGTACGACAAATCAAATATGAAGGGTTTTTTTTGCAATTTTCAAAAATATCTAAAACCCGCTGAATGTCCACATTTCGTGGTTGAAAACGCACCAATTTCGAGAATTGATTGTAGTTGTTGAGCATTTGTAACTCATATAATTAACACAAGTCACATTTCTCCCACGATTGTATACTAAAAAAAAAACACAAAAACATATTTTAATAAACTTGTTACATAAAAGGAGCTGCGCCAGCTCCTGCAATAGAATTTGTTCATTTTTACTCAATACCTCAACTATTGGCTATTGTGCTTCTTAGTCTTACTAGCTCAGTCTTGGATTAACATTGTCTTCCAGGTGGTTGAAACATGTGTTGTAAAGACAAATAATTCGAGTTTGATTCCATGCAAGTGCGTGTGTCCCTTCCTCAAGTGCCCCCATTGTACTCAAGAAAAAAAAAAAAAAAAACTCAGCCCCTTGACTATTTGATTTCGGAGAGTTGGGTCTTTAGCATATTGAGGCCCCTAAAACTAATCCCTCATCATTAGGTTTGACGGTCAAAATATTAATCTTTTTAGTTGGAAAAATCTTGAAAACATATACATAGAAAAGTGCTTCGAATCATATCTTTAATTTGATTTTAGAAAATATAATACAATAAACGTTATTCGTACGCTAAGTCTCCTCCGATACAGTATTTTAGCGTATCAGGATAATCATGTTTAATTTATAGGTACTGAAATTATCATCAAATACTTTAATGAATTTGCCAATATTAAAATAACTCAAAAAGTTTAACTAAAAAAAATGAAAGAATAAACGTGGTTTAAATGTGCCCTGAAAATGCGTCTTCTGTTTTGAGTTTTTCAAGTATATATAATACAATAATTATAACAATGGGTATCCTATGGTTATAAGTTATAAATTACCCTCTTAATTCTTGGGGATAATTACCAAAAGACCTTGAGGTTTGTGCTAATTATAAAAACTATCCAGCAAAATTACGAAAAACTCCATCAAGTTTGATTATATCTTAAATTTAAGGAGATAATTGTAATATATCTATAAATATCAGGGGAATTTTGAAAATTTTTCTACATGTTTTGTAATTTTCAAAAACCTATTAATTTTTATGTAATTAGTCCAAATCTCAGGTGTTTTTTTTGTAATTATCTATATATCTTATAACGGAACTCCTAAGAACTTCTGGCAATTGGTCATTGGTGTGAAATAAACAATTTACAAAAATAAAAAAGTAGAATAATTATAAAAAAAATCGAATCACATCACATCACACTATTAGTATCTGACAGACAAAATTAGTCCAAAATCCCAACTGATAAAACTTCCCAACAGCGACAGTTAGATAATCGGCAATCTCAGTGAACGGCGGTGGACCGGAAATGGCGGAGGCCATTCGCGGCGGCGAAGGTGGATTTGTGAGGGCGGATCAAATAGATCTGAAGTGCCTCGACGAACAGCTCCACCGGCATCTCAGCAGAGCTCTAACTTTAGAAAAGCAAAAACCAGAGAATGGAGATCAAAAACCACACGAAGAAGAAATGAGGGAGATTGCGGTTAGGCATGTGTGGGAAATCGACCCTACGAAGCTCGTAATCAAATCTGTCATAGCACGTGGCACTTTCGGAACCGTTCATCGCGGCATTTATGATGGACAAGATGTTGCAGGTATTTTCTAGATTTTTTATTTTTATTTTTCGTTACTGTAAAGTTTAACAACTTTCTTTTTTAAATTAAGAAGCAGAATCGTTTTTGTTTTTTTGGAGTGGATGAATAAAATTTCAGGCTGTTAGTGTTGGCATATATTTGTCTAGACTCAGAGGTTTACTAGATAAAGGTTGGTGGCTTTGAGTTTTTGTTTATTATTAGTACATTTTAACTGTATGTCAATTGGATTGAACTTATCATCTGCTCGATTTAGGGAGTTTTTGCAAACTCTAAAAAAAGTGATTCTCAGCTTTAAGGCGAAAAAATTAACTAATTTTAGCTGTGTGCCAATTGGATTGAAGTTACCATCAGCTTGATTAAGGGAGTGTTTGCAAATTCTAAAAAAAAAGTGATTCAGCTTCTAGTCCATCAAACTGACAAGACCTTGGATTTAAGGGATTTTTTTGCAAAATCTAAAAAAAAAAAAAAAGTATTCTTAGCTTCTAGGTGAAAAGAATCACTTTTTAGAGTTTGCAAACACTCCCTTAAATCCATTGTCTTATCAGTTTGGGTCCATGTACTAAGTTTCTTACTTTCAGTGTATAGGATTCAGTATTTACACCATTAACAGTTAATTTTTTTCCTCCCGCTTCAGTAAAACTTCTCGACTGGGGCGAAGAAGGCCACGGCCACAGGACACAGGCTGAAATGGCTTCACTTAGAGTAGCTTTTGCCCAAGAAGTTTCTGTGTGGCACAAGCTTGATCATCCTAATGTAACCAAGGTAATGTTTTGCTGCTTAAAACATGTCACTGTTTCATATCTTCTTTATCTCTTTAACGTAGTCGTTTATTTATATTGCTGGGCTCTGTGAAATGAACTGAAAATGTATCCTCAGAAGACCTACCTTTATATATGGAATGAAGGTCTTTTTCTAATGAGAAAGACAACTATTATAGTGTCTGTCCGTTATAAATAGTTATTGGTATTACGAAGATTGCTTAGGATTGTTTTCATGCCTTTGCAGTTCATAGGAGCCACAACGGGCGCATCGGAGCTGAACATACAGAAAGATAATGGTCATTCCAGCATGCCACGTAGTGTTTGTTGTGTTTTAGTCGAATATCTACTTGGAGGCACCCTTAAAAGTTTCCTCATAAAAAACTGGAAGAGGAAACTTGCTTTCAAAGTTGTCATCCAACTAGCTTTGGATCTCGCACGAGGGTAAACTTCAAAGTAATTTTATGTAATTTCACTTTTGTCGCATTTTTTCCACATTGGCTGTGGCATTTGTGTTTTTCTTAAATTGGTTTTGCATTACAGCATATTAGTAAATTGATGTATAGTCAGGTACAAGTTAGTGACTTAGGGAGTGTTTGCAATTCACTAAAAAAAACGATTCTCAGCTTTTGAGTGCCTTATATTTCTGATTCTTTTTCTGGTTTGAGTTTTACAACTTTTTAACCAAACGCTCTCGGCTTCTGATTTTATTTGCAAGTACTACCTTAAGCTATTAATGCTAATTTTTTACAGGTTAAGCTATCTTCACTACAAGAAGATCGTCCATAGGGATGTGAAAACAGAGAACATGCTTCTTGACAAGAATCGGACGGTAAAAATAGCTGATTTTGGGGTTGCTCGTGTTGAGGCTTCAAATCCTAATGAAATGACTGGCGAGACGGGAACACTTGGTTATATGGCACCTGAGGTATTTATTTACTAAACAGCCACACCACTAACTTATTATTGAGAATATTCATTGTCTTGTAGCTGCCGTTGATTCTGTCTTTCTTGAATCTATCATAGGTCCTGAATGGTAACCCTTACAATAGGAAATGTGATGTATATAGTTTTGGTATTTGCTTATGGGAGATATATTGCTGTGATATGCCATATCCAAACCTCAGCTTCTCAGAATTGACTTCAGCTGTAGTGCGCCAGGTATATGCATCTGAAAACTAAGGGTGTGGTTATTTGGCTTTTCATTCCACTCTTCTATTTTTGGAAAGAAAAATGCGAAAAAAATTGTCTGAATGTATTTTGAGTATGTGATTGTATATGAAATGAAAATGTACTGATGATAGATGATGTCATGGTTATTTGGTAGAATTGTGAGTTAATGTGATTGCTGACTGGAAGATTAAAAGATAGTGAATAGTGTATTTGTAATATAATTGTGACTTATTCTCAAAAAAAAAAAAAAATATAATTGTGACTTGATTGTGATGTTTTTCCAGTAAAATTATAATTGCATGTGATTGACGAGGAAAAATGGGAATGAGTGAATAACGTATATTTTTATGAATTTTCACAAACAGTCACATGTTGGAAAAAGAGATTGACGATTTTTGCTATCAACTTGCAGAATCTGAGGCCAGATATACCTCGGTGTTGCCCAAGCTCTCTTGCGAACGTAATGAAACGATGCTGGGACGCGAATTCTGACAAGAGGCCAGAAATGGACGAGGTTGTTTCAATGCTGGAAGCCATTGACACATCAAAGGGAGGGGGTATGATTCCTCTCGACCAGCCTCGAGGTTGTTTCTGCTTCCGCAGGTATCAAGGGCCTTGAGAAATAATTCCAGATTGTCAAAGGTTTCATAAGTTAATTCCCAACTTCTCAAGATGTACAATGTTGAAGTACCTATGACTTGAAGTTGTTGCAGTACTCGTGTCCTAATTTAAGTATACTAATCTCATGATTCCCTGTATGGTTCTTTGCTCTTTACTGAAACATTGATGAGCATGCAAAGACCAAAAGAAAGCAATTATTCTTAAATTGGAATAAGACTCAAGTTGTTTCTATAAGACAAATAAATAATTTAGTTGAAATATATAGACCACAATTCTTAATGGAACAATGAGAGTCTCTCTTAAATTGTTCTATTACAGACAACGATTTACTAAAACGTGACGAAATAGGTTCTCTCTTCTAAATTCCAATTCTGCAACAATTTTTTATTCGTGATATAAGAACAACAACAACAACAAAAACATTATTGAATACAAAGAATTAGAAGTCATCTTCTTCATGAAGTCATTTCAAGTGATGCGGAGAACATGTGATCCTTAAATGAATAGCCAAATCTAGGTTATCTAACCGGCAATCTTGTAGCTTGGATTAGCAAGATTATCTAAGCCTGCTACGACTTGGATCGACTCTATAACATCTCCAACCTTTAGGTCTGCCAAGAAATCTTCATTCTCTGTCACGTAACCGAATACTGCATACCGACCATCCAATATGTTGGCATTGCTAGGAGTTAGTTCACTTTCTTTCAATAGCCAAAATACCTGGCTTGAGGCAGAATTGTTCTCAAATTCCTGAGATTAAAAAAATCAACAGATTTAGAGCCTTTTTAACTCAAAATGAGTCGCAATATCTGATCCATAATATCAAAATTCACTAAATTTAGAATTTTCACCTCTCGAGCCATGGCCATGGTTCCAAATGCATTAAATGGAAGCCTTGTTTGAGCCTTGTATAAACCAAGCTCCTGTCCAAGAACACAATTTATGTCAAATTGGGGAAGAAAATGAAATTTAACACACTTCTGAATGACTGCTGGCGATTGATGGAAAACAATGGAAGTTGGGGCCTGGGCGTGCCAGTTTCGGCAAACCTACAGATGGGGTTTGGTGTATTTTTTTTATTTTTTTTTTGTGTACGTATGCTTGACTTAAAACATAATGAAGTCAGACGAAACAAATTTACAGGTTTGCATATCTCACTAACAAGATTTGACTAATTTTACTTTTTGTGGACAGAAACTTCAGCATATTCCCATGGGATCTTTTTTCGAATATTTTTCCCTCTAATGCTTACATATCTCAGTTATTCATTCACTACTTTTGAGGTTATGTGTTTCTATTAGTGATTACGCTGGGTGTTTTACAAACTTACTTCCAGAGTTTCTCCATAGAAGGGTGCTTTTTCTCCATTCACCATAATTTCCAGAGGAATCGTACGGGTTTTTTCTGTACTAGGATCAATAAAGCCCTCAGCAGGACCTTCAGGATCTCCTGTTTGTACTACAAAGCCATCCGCTATAAAAAAAACAATAATACAAATCGATCAGTGTTTTTGAAATTAAAGAAAATAAAAGAATTTTCTTCAAGCATATACCTCTTTGGATCTCCATGCCATCATAGAAATGCCTTTCCACCAAATCCACAAAGTTTCCAGCCGTTACAGGGGCATTATAACCATCCAAAACTATACGGAATACACATTCATTCAGGTTAGGATTGTCCTTGACCTTGACCTTCATATCCACAGCTGCTCTCCCCTTCAGCAATGGCATATTTCTGTATTCTTCAGGCACTTCATATGGAAAGCCATCAACCATATCCTCTTCAACACTGCAGAAATCCAATGCCCCAGGAAGATCTCAGCTGCAGTCAATGACAAGGACTTAAATGAGACAAGGATATTTTCGGAAGACTCAATTTTTTCTTTTCTTCCCATTTCTTAGACCTAAAGAGGAATTTGTACTAATTTCTTTGTCAACACTCCAAAAGTACATCAACGATATTGCTCCTTCATCATCTATGGCCCACATTGTTATAGACCATCAAGTTAGGGTCACAATAGTATAAAACACTTACAAAATAGAATAGCGGTATTGGAAGTGTTTGCAAAAACTTCTGCTTTTAGAAGAAGTGGTTTATTGTAGTAGAAGTAAAAGTGGTTGAGAATCAGAAGTTGGTAGTGTTTGAAAATAGAATCAGAAGTTGGTAGTGTTTGAAAATAGAATCACGAGTTGAGAGTGTTTGGTGAAAAGTTGGAAAAATGCTTTTTTGTTTGTAAAAGTCAAACCAGAAGCAGAAGCAGAAGCAGAAGCAGAAGAATAAATCTAAAGCACCACTCTCCCTACTTTTAGATTCTGATTAAATGAAGCAGATTCAGAAGCAGAAGTTGGCATTTGCAAACACTGCAAAGTGACTTTTTTCAACTAAAAACTAAGAAGTGCTTCTTTTAGTGATTCCAAACACTCCCATTATCTTGATTGTCGGCTTAAAGGAAATGTCATTAACCCCAACAAAATGCATACTATTCGGTGCTCTGTGGTAGTATACATCACAAGGGTGCTTTCCGCATACTACTTCAGAACATAAAACGATATTCGATTTATTCAGATTGCTTTCAAAAAAGTTCTCTAATCTCTAATCAGATTTATTGCGCATCTTGTTTACATATTTTTAACCATTCCAACTCTTGTTTCTACTTAAAGCCAACTTTTGTCAGGATCCTGTGTGATTAAGAAACAAGAATTGTCTATACTCACCCTCCAACATAATTAAGTAGCTCCTTCTGCTTAGGTGCAACCGCGTCACGTTTTCTGTCCTCCACAATTTTCTGAAGCTCATCCAATCCCGATTCAAGTTTGTTAAGCAATTCAATCCCATCATCGACCTTCGACTTCGCCAGACCTCCCACGATCAAGGTCCTACCTTGCTTGAGAGCTCTTGACGCCTGTCTAACATTCTACAACTCAAGCAAGAGAAAAAAAAAACAATTATTAACACATTGCAAAAAAACAAACAAAAAAAACTCAGCACCTAAGCAAAAAATACTCCGCAATCACAATGAAACTACACAAATGCTATCAAAAAAAAGAACTAGGGTTTCTCACTCTTTCCACAGAGTCAAGAGCTTTAACACCAGCAATCTTCAGACTTTCAGTAATATCCTCAAGCGGCTTTTGAACCTCCCTTATAGCCTTATTATCAATAGGTAATGCATATCTCAACAATGCCCCAGGGTCCTTAATTGGTGGCCCTGAAATCAAAACTGAAACATCTGGCAATGTTGGAGCAATAGCAGCGGCATTTGCCTGCCCTAAATATCCCAAATCAGGAACTCCAGTAACCAATCCAACCGCCAACGCAATCGAAATCGCACTTTTCTTTATCGAAGAAAACCTATCTCTCTGTTCAAAAAAAGTTGCACGCAGAAAATTTAAACAAATAACTCAAAAGCAGAACGGGTCAACAATCCTAATCACACAATTCGAAAAAAAGAAAAAAAAAAAGCTGTTGAAACAGGAAGAAAGGAGAAGAAACTCGCCTGCTCATCTGTGAGCTCAAATGAAGCTGATTTTTCGGAGGAGCACAAAGGCTTAAACTGCTGACTGGAAGCATTACGGAGAGATGAAAGTTTGATAAACTTAGATGGAAGCGTGTGGCTAACAAATGTCTGTGCCGTCGTTAATTGTGAAAAGGAATACTTGTGGCATGAAATAATGGCCGCCATTGATGAAAAACTTGGAACAGTTTTTTAGCAGGAATGTAGCAACATTAGAATCTAGGAGAGGTAACGATAATAGCAACAAGATTGGAGAGAAGATAAGGTTTTGTGGGGAAGAAGCGAAAATCCGATCCACGGAGTAGATGGAGAATTGAAGGTGGAATGCTTTCAGTCAACCTCACACTCTGGATAAGATGATCTTCAAATCCCATCTTTTTTTTATTGTCGGCTGGGAAAGTGCTTAGTGGGCTTTTAATTGTTGGGCCGGGCTTGGAACATGGGTTGGATATGGCACTAACGATAGACCATCAACTTGAGCTACAGCGGACCGAGATGTGATGTTTCCGGTGAAAATCGAATAAAGTTACCCGATATTCGGCTTGATATCAATAATTAAAAGTTTGTTTGAACTTTCTTTGCTATCATAACGAACCAAACTTGAACATAATTTTTTTTGATAAAATATTAAGCTTGACTCGAGCTCAACTCGATGAGTAAAATATAAATATAACATGTGTAAAATATCAAGTTGCTCGAGTTCGATTCGTGTTCAGCTCGACTAAAGCTCGTCCAAGCTCGACTTGATTAATAATCAATAAGCTCAAACACAATTTTTTAAGTTCGATAAACTTCAATATCATATTTGGCTCGACTCGATTTGTTTACACAACTAGCCATGTTGGTAAAATTTGATATCTGGTTTTAAAATTGATTTTTCTAATTTGTAACATCATTAACCTAAACGTTTTGTCTTTGTCAACTCATGGAATTTCAGAGGGAAAATAAAGGTACGTTTCGAAACGAGATATACGTGTGCTGATAAAAAGGCTATTTTGCATGCATTATTAAGGCAAAATAGAAGAAGTATTCCACACCAACCAGAGAATTAATCCCTACAAATCAAATTCATGCTCCTATTTACCAAACATTTTGATGCCATTCAATTAAATTGTACGCAGTCACCAAGAAATAATATTATGATTAGATTGCAGTGAGAGAGATCATAATTGTGAGCCACATTGCAAAATATTACGAAATTAATCTGATCAGACACAAAAAAACTTAAAGCAAATTGAATTTAAGTATTAATAGAATCCATTTAAAAAATCCTAAAAACGAAAGTCTCCTAAAAAAAGAACTGTAAGTATAAATTCAATATCTCTAGCAAACTAAAAAGCATAAAATCTAGAAAAACAAAACCTAGTCTAGAAACTGCAAAACTGTATACTTTGTTTTTTTCTGAAAAATATAAAATCTAAACGAAATAAGACGAATTTCCTCAAAAAGAAAATCACACTGGCAAGTTGTTGGCGAGCTGTACCTCACCGGGCTTCGCATCATTTTGCACTGCTGCGCCGCTTTGCTTTCCTCTCGTGGTGTAATAAGTGTATACAGAAAGCTGGATAAAACCTAAGAGTGCTCCAATTCCATTTGGAGTCTACACCAATTATACAACAAAATCAATTAACATAGAAATAAGGGATAATTATAAAAAAAGAAGGGATAATTACAAAAAGTATCCTGAGGTTTAACCTAATTACAAAAAAACCCCAGCCAACTTTTAAAATTACAATAAGTACCCCTGTGTTTTGATTCAGTATTAAAATTAAGAGGTAAACTGTAATGTTTTTATAAATATGAAGGGGGATTTTGAAATATTTTATGCTTATGAAGTGTTTAAATGTTAGACAAAATAAAACCTCGGGGGTATTTTTTGCAATTTTAAAAGTTAGCTGGATTTTTTATAATTAGGTCAAACCTCAAGGGTATTTTTTGTAATTAACCCAAAAAAAAGCTCGAGGTTGAGGCTAATTACAAAAAACCCCATTGTGTTTTGGAAATTACAAAAAAAAAAAACCTTTAGGTTTTTGATCGTCTTACAATTTCCCCCTTCATATGCAAAAAAATATTTCAAAAGTTCCCCTTATGTTCATCAAAATATTATAGCTATCTCCTTAAATTTAAGATAACGGTGAAACCTCAAGGAACCTCTTGATTTTTTTTTTGTAATTAGCCCAAACTGTAGGGGGCGTTTTGTAATTATCCCTATTAATATAGAAGAAGAGGAAACCAGAAAATTATGTTGTAGAGTGAACTTACAGCAAGGTAAGGGTCAAACTTCTTGAGATTGGCATAAATGAACCAAACGATCCCATTCAAGAAACCAAAAAGGCAGAGCCAGAATGGCAAGAATTCAGCACTCTTTGTCTTTATAACTTTCCTCTGTTGAGTTCAATTAGCAAAAAAGAGTCGTCAGAATGAACTAATATTTACACTGGAAAAAACAAAGCATAAAAAATTTTAAAAAAATATATACTATAAGATAAAGATATGGTACTTTTACTTACAAGAATGGACAGAGGGGAGCCGTACATAATGATCCCAAAAACAGCACAGATAATCCCCACGAACATGGACCTATTGGCATGAGTGTGAAAGCAGAGGAGCGTGATAACTGCCATAACACCAAGCAGCGCAGCCTCACCCAAAAGGACAAGGATTATAATCCTCTGGATAAAGTTATCAACAAAATATATAACATCAGTACTGTACAGCAATATAAACAATTTAATTATAATTTATAATCGGCCTATTTAAATCACTTACCCTGTTCTTGTTGGTAGTGTAGAAGAAGAAAATGGAGAGATAAATTAACTCCAAGACGAGTCCAAAACCATTGATTGTAATCACAAGATAGCTATCAGGATGGACAATTGGTAAACCGTAGAAGATCCAGAACATGCAGTTCATGCAGGTGGCCAGGTACGGATACGGGTGGAACTCTTCACTGCTTTTCCTCTTGACTATTCTCTTGAAAGTTGGCCTACAGATTAAAGTAGAATGTCATCCAGATATGTAATTAATGAACTGGCTAATATATGCCTAGACATTACCAATTGGGAGCCTGTTCTTCATAGGTGTTCAATCTTATGGTTCAATAGCATTAAGGGATAATTACAAAAAGTACCCCTGGGTTTGACCTAATTACAAAAAAACCAAGCTAACTTTTAAATTACAAAAAGTACCCATGAGGTTTGATTCTAAACTGCAATGTTTTTATAAATATGAAGGGGGATTTTATAAATATTAAAGGGGTAAGAGAGAGAGAGAGAGAGAGAGAGAGAGAGAGAGAGAGAGAGAGAGAGAGAGAGAGAGAGAGAGAGAGAGAGAGAGAGAGAGAGAGAGAGAGAGGCATTACGCTGGAGCGAGAAACATGAAGCCTGAGATGAAGTTCCCTACAAAATAATGCAAAAACGAGTCAATTAGTGAATGCATGTAGCTAATTAACCATTATTGAGACTTGAGAGCATACACGAGCGAATTCAAAAGTAATTTCTCTGGCATGTATCACAAATTCTGTTTAATTCCTTTTCCTCGTATACTTACAGTTAAAAGATTAAAATACAAACTCTGGATCAATGATCATGAAACTTTAATATCTAAGTTTATTATAAAAATACAACATATATATACACACACTGACACACAAACGCGCTACACAAACAGCACTGGAGAAGAGTAAATCAGGCTTTGTACGTGCATAAAATAATAACAAACTACTAACAAACAATCCTTGAGAGAAAAATCACGTTAAGAAAAAAAAGGCCGTTATTGGTCCTATATATGAGCAGAATACATCAATCACAGATAACACATGATCTAAAAAAATATTACGCAATCAACGATCTCGTACAGGAAAAAACTAATCTCAAATCAAACTTTTAGTTACCACAATTATACAATTCTAGCTTCAACAAAACAGCAGATATACATACAATCACAATCTACCATGGCATGCCTATACATTACTCATACAAACAGACAGAGAAACACGAAAATCAATAGACAATCAACACTGGCATATCAAAATCACAAAAAAAAAAAAAAAAAAAAGTATAACGAATCAAATCGGACTTTCGCTTAATGAGTTCATCAACAGATAAACTAAATCCGTCTAACTTCACGCCATTGCCATGCCAACAAAAATATCCATGAACTGAATTTGCGCATGGCGCAAAAACTTCGCAGAGAAAAAACGTAACAGAAGCATGAATTAAGTACATACCAATGATGCCAATGGCGGTGCGAGCAACGGCTTGTGCATGAGCTCCGTGCATCTTCGCAACTTGAATCTCTTTCAGAAAAAATATTTAACAAAAAAAAAAAACAGAATGTAATTAGAGCGAGACGAAAGGTTTTCGTCGAGAGAGAGAGAGAGAGAGAGAAGAGATTTGGAGTAGTGAAAATAATCGTCAGTATGAGAGTACAATATATCGATACACATATATATATACACTCACGCAGAAGCGGTGTCCAACTGAGCTATGGAATAATAATCCTAACAGAGTTCAATCACTTAATCCTATCTGGATTTGGATACATACATATATATACAAATATGTAATGTGATTGTACCTGTTAATATGTAGTTTTTATATTAACAGTTAATATGTAGTTTTTATATTATATTACATTATAAATTTAACACAAATCGAAAATAATTATTTAATACTTCATATATTTATATATTATTATTATTATTTATTATTATTATTATTATTATTATTATTACAATATTTTTTATTATAGTTATAAATAGAATTTGAATGATTTTTAGATTTATTTATTTAAATGTTATAAAAATATTAAAATGAAGTATAATTCGTCAAGTATTTAGCGGGGCTTTCAAAATATGTGTAGAAAACAAATGTTTTTAATTATTCGTACGTGCAGATACTATACATTATGATGCTACACGGGTATGATACATTCCAATTACGTGCCCCACTATAACTTTATAACTAAAAAGCCCTCCATCCCGAAACTCATGCAAAGCGGACCCCAATAATTTATCAGAAATTTGAGTCCTAATATAATTATAAATAGGAGTTATATAAAAATTTAACAACTCAAAAATTAAAAAAAAATTAATCATAAATAAAGGCTTTTCCAAAAAAGAATCATTAAATAATCCAACTTTTAATCCAGTTTAAACTCGACTGCTTTTATCTTCCTATCCTATATACGTAATGTTTGACACAACAAGCAATTGTAGCAAAAAAATTAATTACACAATATGGGATACTTATTTCAATTCCGAAAATACATCAAGGGATATAATGTATAATCATCTGATTATGTTTTCTTTGTGACTAAATTTAATGTTATTTGATGATTGTTTCCGATACAAATAGATGATAATATTTTTTAAATTAAAATCCCTTGTGCTCTACCAATTTATAAAAAAAAAAATCCACGCAATGTTATACAAGACAAAAGTAGGAAATATGAGAATATTTGTCTCGTTTTATTTAATTTGAGTGTGATATTCACTTGAATTACAGATTTGGATAGAGCCAAATTCTATCCTAACTCTTAAACTACATCGATATCTAAGTTTATGGAGAAATTAGATAACCTTATTTTCTAACTTATAATGTTATTTTAAGAGTTATCTAATTTCAGCATTTATCCAATTAGTTTATCTTGAGTCGTCAAGGCGTGTAAAAGACTACCCAATTGTGTCTTCTTGTCCCCAATAAGAATGCTAGTCGAGGACTAACAAAATACTTGTGTTTCACTTTCACAATCCACAATATTCCCCACAAGAAATATGATGCCAATTTCGAGTGTTTTCACAATCCCACAAGAAATATGATGCCAAATGCCAATTTAGTGGAAGTATGAGAGGGTTCCTACTCTTTGTTCTTTGTTACTAATGAGGTGTCACTCCGATTGTAATACTCGTGTTGAATCCAATTAATGATTGATCATTACTTGTATCACAAAAGTTGTGAGGGTCGTTAGGGGTGCGACAATGACCGTCAACACTTGATTTATATATAAAGAACTTAAGACGGGCTAAGTGAATAGTAAATTGTGTACCTTTCAATAATGAAGATATAAGACATTTATAGGCAAGTAAGTAGGATCTTCATTGTCATTTTGGCCGTAAGATATTAATGGGCTTAATTTAGATTGTGACCTAAGTTAATAAAATTAATTATATTGGGCCTTTATTTATTTTGTGGTCCATAAAGACAGTCCAATAGACTAAGTCCAAGCAATCAAATATCCGCATCTCAAACTGTGGATCTTGATCTAACACAAACAATACATGAAGTCTCTCCAGATGATGACCGATATCGTCTTGAGGATAACTACATACCATGGAAAACTATAAATATTCTTCGTCATTAATCACACTTCTTAAATCTTTACATTTGTTAGTCCTAAACCTTGACTTCAATCTAATTTTAAACATCAAAGGGTATTGCTCGAAGACCTCTCTAACTAGTCTAACATGTCTACTTTGGTAAGTCTTCCACCTAGAACTCGATTACCTAAATGATCACCTCGCACGAATTCGATCCGGAGGGTAATCACTGATCTCAAATTAGATGAAACTGTAGTAATTATCTTTAAATCACGTGCAATTATATGTAGGTTATCCAAAACAAATTCAAATTTTGTTAGGAAAAAAGTCGAACACCGTATTGCATTTGACTTTAAACTTCACCACCACTTGAATTTCTATCAAATTTTGAGCCTCTCACATGCGGAGCTGATTAGAACTGGGCTTGGCAGCAAATATAGCGGCCACAAAGAGAGAGCCCAATTATATACATTAGGCCCATAAAATGAGCCTGCGTAAATTATGAAGGTTGGAAGACAGCGCAGGTTCCGTCTTGGACCGAGAAGATATAGGTATTTGGGCCTGGCCCAACACCAACTTAGTAAATCGTTATGACTTATAATGGCACCGAGGCAGCCCATTGTTATTTGTTGCTAAGTGTCAGAGATAGTCCTCGAATTTTTCAGTTTCGAAAAAATTCAATAAAAAACTTTTCCGAATTAGGTGTTGAAGAAAAATATATATTTGTATTAAATAACTAAACAGGAGACATTTGAATTAATTTATTTATACTTGTATCAGGTATGTCGGTCAGTTACATTCAATTATTATAGAAATAAAAGAAGGAATAAATAGGGAACACAACAAGACTTCCGTTAATTTTGTCCAAAACCAATTTATATGCTAACACCACCTCATTAATCATTATAATACAAAGTTTAAACACCTGGCTACCGAGGGGCATAGACTAGCGGTAAGGTCTAAGATGACGTGAGAACTCCTTTCTTTGAAACGCAAATTCGAATCCCGTGTGTGGTAGTTCTTAGCTGGAATATTGTTGGGGCTCTTCTGGGATTCGTGTCTTGTGGTCCTCTCTCTTAGGCCCCTGACGTTAGTGCACATTAGAGCTGGCAGCCCATCGGGCCAATGCACAATCGGACCGGCCCGGACTAGACTGGAAATCTTTCGGGCCACCTTTTTTGCTCGGCCCAACCCAGCCCAAAACACATTTTACACCTAAAATGCATCGTGTCGTTGGGTCACTCGGGTTGGGTCAAGTAGTAGACCCAATCCATTTCGGGCATGTAAAAACAAAGTCAGCCCATCCCAGCTAATTCTCGGGCTGGTCAGCCCAACTCATGGGTCGGCCCAAAAATTATCAGCTCTACTGCATATCCCTTGATTTAACAACGGACCTTGAGGGATCGAGACTGTTATACCGTGAACTAGTCAGCGCACACGGCACAACCCTGGAACCACAATTTAAAAAATAAAATAGTTTAAACACCTCAATAGTCAATATGATGTTCAACCCTCACACATTTTGCTTAAATTCCTCCAAGAATAATCATCTCAAAGAATCTAAACCGGCCTAGCTACCTATATAGCTAGAATAATTAATTATATTTAACAATTAAAATAATAATACTAGTAGTAGTAGAGCTAACACCATGTGTCAAATGTTAGAGTGAACCAATTGTTTGGTGGTTGCAAAAGAAAATGACAAGAGAATAGCAAAACAAATACGGCAATGTCACAGTATCAACCCCACTACCAAAAGAACAAAGAAAGTAGCACTAATATGTTTTTTCTTGCATTATATCTCAAAAGCATTGTTCCTTCTCAGGTGCTTTTGCTTTTCTAATAGGATCAGAGAAGCAGCTTTTAAATCTTTATAATCATATAGTATAGATAAACTTATTAATATTTACAAATTTATTCTTGTAAAAGTAGTTAATAACCGTTCATTTAGTTAAGAATATTTCTTCATCTTTTATCTTCGAAAAAAAATCTGATAAAAAATTAGGGATAATTACAAAGACACCCCTAAGTTTAGGTTAATTACAAAAAAATTAGAGGTTTTTGAAAATTGCAAGAAATCCCTTGAGGTTTGATTTCGTCTCCCCCTCATAAGCAAAAAGCAATTCAAAAAATATTATAGTTGACCCCTTAAATTTAAGACATAATCAAATATGATTAGGTTTTTTGTAATTTTAAAACATTTCTGTTTTTTTTTTTAATTAGTCCAAACCTTATGGAGTTTTTTTGTAATTATCCCCAAAAATTATTAGGAACAATTACAAAAACTACCCATAAGGTTTGGGTTAGTTACAAAAAAAATCCAAAGATATTTAAAAATTACAGAAAACCCTCGAGGTTTAATTATGTATTATGCAAATATATTTCAAATACTTCCCTTATATTTGTAAAAATATCACAACTACCTCATTAGTTTTTCAAATAACACAGAATCAAACCTCAATAGGTGTTTTATAATTTTCAAACATCTCTGTTTTTTTTTTTTTTTTGGTAATTAACTCAAACCTCATGGTAGTTTTTGTAATTATCTCATATTATTAATTAATTGGCTCCATTCTTTTTTTTTTTTTGAGAACTAATTGGCTCCATTCTTGCTCCTACCCTCTCAAAGTCTTTAAACACTTAGTTTTATGTAGTTTTAAGCTTTTATCCTACCCTTCTTTATGAAAAGTTACAAGCCCTAATCTCAATAAAGAAAGCATAATAAATTTCCCAAAGCCATTTTTTATTTTTCTAGTCAAAAAGATGCCTCCACGTATATATACTCTTAACATAACTTAGCAAATAAGGAATTGAAAACAAGAAAAAGCATTTTGCCTTTCTTCATCCACCCGTCTCATACGCGCACTGGTTCATGCATCTTCAACTTCTAAATCACTGAAAAATTAAAACCTAATTGGCCACATAACAATGGCAGATCCAGAAATTAAAAAATGAGGGTACGATAATTTTTAGGCTAATCGTAGTTAGATTTTATAATTTTTTTTTTGAAACAAAGTGTTTGTAGGGGAAAGAAATGTGGGAAATTGTGTAAAAAATATGTAAGATTTTTTGATTTTTTTGGATTTTAATTATTAAAAATACCATTTTATATAAAAATTAGGGGTAAAAAATATTATTAATATTATTTTCTAAACTATTTTTTTTATTTTTTTTCCAAATTCAAACTTACTAGTGGCTCCGCCACTGCCAAATAAACCTTTTTTTTTCATGCATAATTCTTAATTCCGTTTTGTTTTATACTTTTATTTATGCATTACATAAATTTGATTGGATTATTTGAAATATATTCCCCACTTATGATATGGCGACATTTGTAATTCATGCACTTGATTTTTCTATGATGTAAAATAGAAAAAAAAGTTATGTAGTGAGAATATATTCTTAATTATCAATTCATGATTTACCCATCAACCAATAAAATATTTTGAGCTCTATTTTATGTGTCAATCTACACAAAGTCTTGGAGAATTAATTTTTTTTTTTTTTGTTATTAAATATACCAAAGAATCCAAATTATGGGAACCGACTTACTAGCTGATGATCACTTGAATTACTCATATTATTAACCTAAAAATGTCAAAATGTGATTGTGTTTTAAGATTTTTTTTATCAGGCAAAATGACATTTATGGTGAAATATGAACTAGATGAGTAATATTTTCAACTTTTCAATGATTGCTAAACTGTGTCCCAACTTCCACCCCTTCAACCCCACAAAAGCAATAAATAAATAAAATATATAAATATCACCCTCCACTCATTCCTTCCTTGGATTGATTGATCACACCACAATTTAGGAATTAATTATTTTCATTTTCTCTTAATTGGCAATATTATTATTGTTATTATTAATTTGTGGACTCGAATTGTACCTTTTTTTACTAAAATTAACCTAAATATACTTGTCATTGAATACACGGACATGTTACAAACTTCTTTAAAAACTTATAATGAAATATCCTTTACCTTCGTTATCGCTGACAAATAATATTTTAAAACAGTAGATAAATCTTAAGTAAGACTAACGTTTGATTAAGAAAAGGTTCTTGATAAATGTGCACTGCATTGGAAGACTAAATTACATGATAGGCTGTCCCCTTGATTCCATTAATCCTTTATAAAGGATGCTTTATAATGTACATATAGACGAGAGTTCTAAGACTATAAATCTTTTCAAATGTCTAACAACTAGGGTTGTCAATTGTATTGTATTTCGTGTTTGTGTGTCATGTTTTGATACAGTTATTATAGGTTTGCCACGAATCTGACATGTTTTATTATTCGTATCAAGATACACGACATGAATTCAAACCGTTTATAATACGGGTAATTCAACACGATACGAAAACCTATATAATTTAAAGTTGAACATCAAAAAATATAGAAAATGGAGAAAAATCGAAATTATAAATAAAAATACATTAAATATTAAAAGTTTATTAAATAATATATTTAATAATTTTTCCATCATCATATATAGCCAACTAAAACATCACAAAATATTAAAATAATATGTCACTATAAAATTAAATGAGTTACATAGATCAATCGTGTCGATATGCGGTCGACTGACTGACTGACCTATTTATCTTTCATATTAATCGTGTCAGACCCGAACCTATTAAAGGTTATACATGTATTTGCTAAATTCGTGTTAGAATCGTCCCGGATTCGTATTGTGCATGTCATAAATTAACACCCCTACTAATAGCTTTTGTGCTTATTGCTTATGGCCCTAAATTAAAGGATATTCTTGGGTTCGCTATCTTTTGGGGAGAAGTGAAGTGAATTTGGGGGAAAAAATTCTTTTACTTATTCTTTAAATTTGGATTTATTTTAAAAAGATTGATATAAAAATATTATAAGTATAATTCCCACAAATGCAATTCCACGGCAACAACTGGCGAACACATGGAACGTGGGCCATGGAGTATTTTTTTTTAATTTTAATGAATTTGTCTACTATTGAATTAAAGGGAAATTTATTCTTGCTTGAAATGATTAATATATGTTGTTAATCCCACTGGAATCTTGCTTTCATGTGCGTAGTATAGCTAGATGCTAATACATGCACTATCTACCTCCACATTACACATGCCAATAATAAGGGGAAATCCAACCAAGTTAGTCGATATTCGATTTTTTTTTAATAAACTTGGAAATATATAAAAAAGAGAGGAAAGTCCTGATCACAAACCGATCAAGTAGCAAAGTAAAAACAATGTTAGATTTCAGAAAAATAAACAACAAAAATAACTTAAAAACGCAATTTAAATGAAAGACGTCTATTTTATAGGATTTTCGAAGGATATTATCATTAGGTTTGTTAGCACGTGCTCGAGTATCCTCTACATGATCTGATGTATCATGTTGAATGTCGGCCTAGGATACACGAGCTGCAATTGCCATAGCCTTCATAGTTTTTAAGGAATCACATGAGTAAAAGACAATCGGAGTAGTTGATGAATCGTCTATTTTGGCCTTTAAAGCTTCCAATTTGTCTTGTTCTTCTTCATCCGCCATATCTGACCAATTTTGTCGGGCATCCACAGCCATGACTTCAAAAGCTTCAGACAGATTGTTCGTACTAATAAGATAATCATTAGTCGATACTCGACTTGAGATTAAACGTTTTTAAAAGTTTGTTTGATATGCGTAAAAATATTGAGCTACTGGAGCTCGATTCGTGTTCGTCTCGACTAAAGCTCAACACGATTAATAATCAAACTAAGCTCAAATACAATTACTAAAGCTCGACAAAAATTCAAACAAACTTGAATAGTATTATGTTCATCTCGAGACGATTAGTTAACATCCCTAACCAATTATGTCATTTAAAATTAATCTGAGCAAATTACGTTGAAAACTGGATCGGTAGATTTGGCTAAAAAAATCTGGATCAGTATATAGTTAATGAGTAGCTCAAGAAAAAAGTCCTATTTAGTAGACAATTACAATGAATAATTAATAAATTTCATCAAGTAGGATCAAATCTGTACCTTTGAAAATCAGAAATAACAAATGTATTTTAATTTTAACATTAATAGGTGCTTGATTATTGAATTTGTTATCATAACTATGACTCCTAATTGGAAAATTAGAACTACCAAATTTATTCCACTAGAAAATAATTTACCATTATTTCCTATTTTACCCACCACAAAAAGAAAGATTGATTCTCTGGGTCCCTATGTGTGTGGTTTCTCCTGCAACACTGCAAGTGCTGTTGGATCTTAAACATTAATTAAAATTTATGAACAGTAGCATGCACTCACTGGAAATTCAACTTTTTTAATTGACAAAAAAAAAAAAACATTTGAAATCCAAATTTCTGCCACTGTAATAATTCTTTTTTTTTTCTTATTGGGAATGTAAATTTTATGCTAACATGTTATCCACAAAATTCACGGGCAGAGCAGTGTGCCTGCCAATTGCTGCACAAGAAATATCAAATAGTTTCATGGATCTTTCAATAAATTCATTTCTTATTGCAATTCGAAAAGAAATAAATTGATGCTAATAAAATCAAATTATCAATGTTTATACTCATACTCACGGTTGGAAAAAAGTTATTCTATATATTTTAGAATACTACTTAAAAACATATACGATATTAGTTTCAAAAATATTAACTCATATCTCCATAAACAAGATACAAGACAGTGACAAGAGTTAATCCCTTCATTGACAAGCCCCTAATTCATTACTATTATTATTTTGTTTAGGTCTTCATGTGGTATCACTCCAAATAGTTGAACTTCCGCGAATGCGAATTGCTAATTGGGTTGTTGCCTGCGTTATAAGCAACCGTTAAAGGCGTTGGGGATTTGCCCAATGAAAATCTTCCGACGCTCAAATTAATTCCAGAATAGAGAGAAAACCCATAAACTTTAGAACTAGTAATTGCAAAGTGAATTGTGCTTCTTTCAATAATAAAGAAATTATGTGTGTATAAACAAATAAGTGAGTTTTCGTGGATTTTTTTAGCCTTAGAACTTTAACGGACATAATGTGGTAGATAGTACCCAAATTAATCTAATAGCAAGTATTACCTATAGAATTAACTTATATTAGCCTTTATTTATCTTTTGGCCTACAAGCAATTGTGGGATGGAGGTCGTCGGTTCAAATCCTGCTCCATCAAATTGTTTGTGGGGTGGAGGTCAGGGGTTCATATTCCTGCTCCATCAAATTGCTCCCGGGGCATATGCGAGCGGTAGTGAAGATTTGGTGGGAACTCATCTTGAATAGCATCCGTGTGGGTTCGATTCGGGAGAGATCGTTATTAGTAGATTGGGGGTCGAACATAATTGTTCTCGTTACAGGGAGGATCTCGGTTGTACGTCGCCAGACCCGCCGTCGAACACCGCCGCGTGCACATCCGCGGTTTTACCTTGGCGGCAAAGAATGAGGAGCGGAGTCGTTGTCTCGGGCATAGTCGGGCGTAAACCTGAAAGCTGAGTTATAAAAAAAAAAAAAAGTAATTACAAAGTGAATTGTGCTTCTTTCAATAATAAAAAAATTATGTGTGTATAAACAAATAAGTGAGTTTTCGTGGACTTTTTTAGCCTTAGAACTTTAACGGGCACAATGTGGTAGATAGTACCCAAATTAATCTTGTTGTGTTAATTGGCCCATTGTTTACTTGGCCCAACCCTTATGCAAGCCCAAGGCCATGGCAACTGAGCCCAACCCATACTCTCGATGCCCGGGTCGCCTGTTCGGGTTGTGGTACCCGGTTTATATGTCCGCGGATCTTTTGCTTGTCTCTTATCCGTTGATGTGATCCAGGTAATCTTGGTCATCCGTCTTACATATATAAAGCCCCCCACCCGAACCCTAACCTCATTCTCTGTATCTCACTTCTCTCTCTAAACTCTCATCTCTCTCTCTCGAAACTTCCGTGTTCATCTCTCTCTATGATCCAGCCTCTGGCTGCATCCTTTCTCTGTGAAATTGTGAGTTTGAGCGAGATCACTGAGTGTGAGTTCACCCTCTCCACGTTCTCTGTGTAGACCTCTTTATATCTTGAGTGATTTAGGGTTTGGGTGGTTTTTTTGGGTTGAACTAGAGTTTGTTCGAGATCTGTTCTTGGGTTGCGGTTCTTGAGGGCCTGGCTTTGTGGCAAGGCAGTTGTGGTTCTTGGTTCCACTTTGGTTCTCCAGGTGATTCTTGGTGACTACTTTGTGTGGGAAGTTAAGTCTGAGCCATATTATTCAATATATGGTTTAGGGTTTTATCCCTCATACATTTGTTATTAACTCTTCGTGTATTGTTGCTTTGAGTTGTATTTTATTTTCTGAAAGAGTCTAGAGTACTTTGTTGTATAATAGGTTCTGGAGTCTATAATTTTGATTTCGGTACTAAGTGTATCGATCTAGTAGAGACAAATAGATACTCAACAAATCTAATAGCAAGTATTAGCTATAGAATTAACTTATATTAGCCTTTATTTATCTTTTGGCCTACAGTCCACATACTCTATTGGACTTGGCGCATTAGTCATAGTTTTATTTTTCCATAAACTAATTTATATATTGAAGTTCTATTTTTTAGATCTCAAAGAAGATATACTAATATAAGAAAAATAAAATCTATTAATTTCTAAATTTCGCGATAAGAAGTATTTAAAAGAGAAAAAAATACCGTTGACTATGAAGTTACAGTGCAAATTGCAGCAACCGCAGCATGGCACTGTGAGTTTTGCGACTTAAAACGTAACCCGACAACTCCCCGACCGTAGAGAATGGCAACTCTTTATCCTCCACATTCTACAGTGACCCAACGGCGCAGATCCACTCCACGCACCCCCCCGGCGCACGTTAGTCTCCCCCAATTAAATCATCCCAACTCATACCCTGAATTTCCAAATCACCCCACACCAATCATTTCACACCACCACAACATATTCCAAAGTCCACTTGGGCAAAATAGTACTTTCACCACAAACCAACCAATATAAATACTCCCACGCTCTCCACGTTCAACTTTAGCTGCAAAAATACCTTACGAAGCGGCATCCAAATACAGCCGAAATTACCATTTAGTCCTCGCCGGAATTCCTGCTAGCCTGAAGTTGGTTTTTCCGCCGGAAAAATCAGTTATCTCCGGAAAATCAATCACCGGAGCTGGGAAAAGTCGTTGTTCGCATGATGGGATTTTGCATCTGTCCGTTGGATAGTCCGGCGAGGTTACTCTGGTGCTCAAGCTTCTTCCGCCACAAGCTAATGTTATTCTAATAGACTCTATTTTCTTTTGAAGAAACTACCTCAGATTTACATCATATTATAGAGATATTCAAAAACTCTTTAGATTATTTATACATACACGTTGTGTGCGTGAGGTGTGTGTGTTGGATTGATTTACAACCGGAGATCTGAGAAAAAAACAAATGGAATCCGGACGTATTTTCTTTGACCCCTCTTGCCACAGCAACATGTTGTTTCTCGGGAACGGTGACTCCGGTTTTCGAGGTACTCAATGATAACTTTAGCGATTTCTTTCCCATGTTGCCCCTATGTGTTCTCCTCAGTTGAGTTTTACAGTAACATGTTGTTCTTATGTATATTTGCGTATCCAGAGTTTAAATCGTCAAGTAATTGAGTAGAAATTGTTGTTTATTTCATTGATTAATTGTGGAAACATGTTTTAACTCTATGATTGTGTTACATCAAGAGTTGATCGAATACATCCAACATGCTGATTGAACAATTTTATTATATATTTAACTGATAATTTTTCAGTTTTTTCGGATAGTCTAGATTTTTCATTTTCGAATGTAAAATGTAATAGGAGCAAGATCGGTGATGAACATGGAGGAAACCTCGAAAAGGCGACCATTTTTCAGCACGCAGGAAGATCTGTATGACGAGGAATATTTCGACGAGCAGTTGCCGGAAAAGAAACGCCGTCTCACTCCTGAGCAGGTCCATTGACCTCCCTAATTTCTGCTTTTTTTAAAATTTTGCAGTTGAAGGTAAGAATCACTTTGTATTATCCTCCAAAAATTCCATGGACATAAAAACTTTAATTAAACAGCATAGATTCTATTCAAAGTCACATCAGAATCGAATTCCTTCAAGATCATAATCTCGTATTCCAATCCAAGATTCAATCAGTCTGGATAGTGTTTGCCTAATTTTGGTTTACTTGATAAGTGGCATGTTTGGAGGTAAAAATCAAACCAAGCTATATGATACTTGGCTCGATATCGAAGAGCTCCGCTCTTAATATAGCGAACCAAGTTCGAAATCGTCGATAAAATATAAAGTTTGGCTCGTGCTATCAAACGAATCGATAAAAAACAACTCGAGCTCGATTCGTGTTAAGCTCCATTAAAGCTTGTTCAACTTGATTGATAACCAAACAAAGCCCAAACACAAATTTTGAAGCTCAATAAAAATATAAACAAGCTTGAAGAATACTATGTTCAGGTCGACTCGATTCATTTACCCCTAGGCGTGTTTGACATAAATTATTTCGATTGTAATTAGGTGCACTTGCTGGAGAAGAGCTTTGAGGCGGAGAACAAGCTGGAGCCGGAGCGAAAGACTCAGCTGGCTAAGAATCTTGGGTTGCAGCCGAGGCAGGTGGCGGTTTGGTTCCAAAACCGCCGTGCCCGTTGGAAAACCAAGCAGCTTGAGAGGGATTATGATGAGCTAAAAGCGTCTTTTGACTCCCTCCGCTCCAATTACGACTCTATTCTGAAGGAAAATGACAAGCTCAAAGCTGAGGTAAAAAATCATCATCCTTAAAATGCGTTTCTTTCTGACTTTGTGTAGCTTGTACTTTGATTATATAACTTATTCGTAAAAACTTATGTGAGACGGTGATATCTTTAGAGTACAAAAAATGATACTTATCTAAATACACTTAAATTATTGTATTTAGACAAAGTGTTACCTTTTACACTAAAAGTATCACCGTTTCAAGGTCTCACCAGATATATGCTGTAACGTATTTGTGATCTGATTATTTTTTGGGTCTCACTAGAAAAAAAAAACTCTAGTTAACATTAATATACTTAGCAAAATTAGTGGCATACTTACTATTACATGGTTATATGATAAACTTTTGATGTTCTGATAAGTTCTTGGATAGTTTTCGCTAAATAGCAATTTTAGTCCGATAACTATAGGGGTTGTTACAATTTTAGTCACGTAACTCATTGACGTGGTAGTTTCGGTTAAAATAACAATTTCAGCCATGTACCTAATTTTAATAGTGGTAGGTATTTAGGGTATTTTGGCTACCATTGTGGGAACAAATTAAACATCAAAATTGTATGACCAAAATTTTACATAATCAAATCTTACGGTATCAAAGTTCCACATAATTAAAATTTTTTAGGATCAAAATTGATGCCTAAAATATTAGGGACCAAAATTGCTAGCTCTCAATAGTTACGGGACTAATTTTGCGATAGAGCCAATAGTTTACACAGATGTTATCATGCTACTAGCATAGTTTTATGTGTTTTGTACACATAAATAAAATAAAATACTTAATGATATGAAATCTTCTGACAGCCTCCGAAACATGCATTAATTGGCTTGTAAGTTGTAAACAGTATATTATATTTTCTTTTTTAATAATATTTTGCATTCATTTAAAATAGTACATCCCAAGTCGTCGTTTTCAATTAATCTATTGTACTAACTTGAACCCACTGTAGCATATTGTTTTTAGCCCTTCTGTTAATGAAGGGTTATGGCTGTTCATGGAAAGGTACTATTATCATTGAAAGAAACTTTTGGTAAATGACATTGTAAGTGACAGTTGGTTTGAATCTGACTTCTTTCGTATTCTCATGAACACCTGGGCCGTCCACTTAGAAGATGATAGGGACTTGCTGGGCCAGGTCCGGCCCATAAGATTCGTTCTTAGCTATAAAAACACATAGGTGTTAACCTCAGCAAATTTGATTCTTGCATCAATCAAAGTAAAATAGCATCTGTCCTGAACCCCACCTTATAAAACAAAGATGAAATTTCAATTCCAAAAGAGAATATGCCTTTCTTAGTTCCTATACATATCCTGATTACTTAAGAATGTGAATATATATATATATATAGTTCATTACATGTAATATTGTGATAAAGAAGCATCTTAGGCCACTTATAGTTGGAGGAAGTGGGGTAGATCATAGATGAGGGCATAGCAAATTAAAAAGTGGGATAATTACAAAAACCACCCTTAATGTTTGATCTAATTATCTTTCAAAATTACAAATACTCCTTAAGGTATTTACAAACACCCCGATGGTGCAATTTGTAAGTAAATACAAATATCAAGAGGGTATTAGTAATTTTGAAATATAATTGAGTATTTGTGTAATTAAGCTAAGTCGGCAATTTTTGCAGGGATATCAAAAATCCCCCGAGGTTCAGGCTAATTACACAAAAGTATATATATATATATATATATAACTTAAATTTTTGAAAATTACAAAAAACCCATTGATTGTTTTGATTCCAGTCTTATATTTTTCTTATTCATATGCAAAAACAAATGCAAAAAAACCCTGATATTTCTAGAATAACTACTGTTATCCCCTTAAATTTAACACATAATCAGACCTCAGACCTGAGTGGCTTTTTGTAATCTTCAAACATCTATGGGTTTTTGTGTAATTAGCCCAAAGCTCAGGGTGCCTAGTATAGTAAACATTATATAGTAGTACTCATTATTCATATCAAATATCTGATTGATTCATTTATGGCATTCCAATACAGCTCATTTCCTTGACTGAGAAGTTCGAACCAAAAGAACCCATCGGGGAATCGGGTAAAAAACCCGACCCGATCCCGGCAGACGCGCCGCCGTGCCTCGACCTCACCGTGAAGGTGGAGGACCGCCTCAGCACTGGCAGCGACGGCAGCGCAGTGGTGGACGATGACGGCCGTCAGCTTCTCGACAGCGGCGACTCTTACTTTCCGAACAACGACTACCCGGACTGCATGGCGGCGGTTGACGGCGGCATCAACTCGGAGGAGGATGACGGCAGTGACGACGGCCGAGGCTACTTTTCCGATGTGTTTGGGGCGGCGGAGCAGCAAGAGCCGATGGGGTGGTGTATCTGGTCTTAATTTTAGATTATTAACTAGCGTATAATTATGTTCCTAGTTTAATTTGTCGAAAAATAATATACTACGGGGTGTTTTATGTAATTTGTGTTGTCTTTGTAATGTGGGGACTTATTTATGTATGAAGAAACCTGCTACGATTAAGTAATTGCTCAAGTGTTGGTAAATTTCCTTGAGAAACCTTAATTATTAGATGGAGGAAATGAAAATAATAAGGAATAAAACGAATTACAGCAAATCATGAAGTTGCAATTAAAAGTATTTTGGTTTTTTTTTTCCTATTTTTCTTTTAATTATTTAGGATTAAAAGTGGAGTTAGTTTGAAAGTTTTTATAGGAGCTAGGGAGGATTTTCATTTGGTTCAAAACTTGCGCGCCACTGTCCGCCCGCCTGGCTTGGATCGTGGGTTGGGCCTCAAAGTTTTGGACAAATTTCTTTTGATCCCTTTAATTTCAATTTTACTCGAATCGACCGCCATAGTGTTGGGTGCACGATCGATTTGAGTAAAAATAAATCCTTCAAAAGTTTGAAAATTTTAAATACTTAAGTTCAATTTTTGCAAATACTGTTAAATTAAATTTAAAAAGTCACATATTAGAGATAATTGTCTGAATCGTTAGCAATTTTGTACGGAATAATTTCGTCTTGCCAAAAAAAAACTTAGTTCTTACATCTTTCTATCCCGTTTTTATTTTATCGAACCATTTTCTTGAAAACCACTAACACACCCTTCAAATACTCCATTCAAGATTATTTTATGTGTCATGTATGGGTAATTAATAATCCAACATCAACATCAATGACTCATCACCATGCACCACCCATGCTAAAGAAATATAAGAATATCATATTGATTTGATGCGTTTTATTTACATCCACTACTTTGCAATATCTGTCCATATTTGAGAGCTGAGTTGGCAAATTTTCAGCATTAGAAAAAGAAATTAAAAAGTTTTATATATCACAAGAAACTCTTTCACAGTGAATGTGAAATTGAAAGGACGTGCGACTTTTGTCATAGATTTTCATATATAGTTGACAGTTTACCAACTACAATCCTTTCACCCGGAAGGGTGGCCAGTTGGTGGAGTAGGTGAGCGCGGGACTGAAAGGTCACGAGTTCGATTCCCCCTACCAAGGGTTGAGATTTCCTATTCCACTTTTCCTATTCCACTCCCTATTCCATATGTTGGATGAAAGACATGTGTACAGTTGTGACATCATGTGACATCATCTTGTACACGTGTATTTCATCCAATGCAATGGAATAGAAGTGGAATAGGAAAAGTGGAATAGGAGATCTCATCCCCCCTACCAACACTTTCTTGGTTGAGCCTGTCACACAAGACTTGCCTAGTGTGATTTACCTGGTTGGCGTAGTTTGCGAGGCTAGTAGATGCCCAAAGAGGTTTATCGAGGGTTTATCCAAATCAGACTCAAAGAAAGAGTAGGGCCATGATTCCCCGTTATCAAAAAAAAAAAAAAACTACAATCCTTTCGAGTTTTGACCCTAAATATAAAATATATTACGGTACTAGTTACAAAGAAATATTTTATTTCTTTTTTTTATTACTTTTTTGTGATCAAATAAAAGGTTAAGTAGGGATTACTCCAGTGGTATACAATATTTTTAAACCCAGATCGTACATCGAACATTATAGCATGAACGTTTATAGAAATTATATATTGTACATATGTGTAATTTAATAATCATTACTTTAAATGGTAATGAAATAAAAGGTAAAAAATTATTGATATCTGTCATGTGGGTAAGATGTTTTTTCTTTTCTTTTTAACAAAAATAATAATATTTAAATAAAGTGATTCTGAGTGCTATTTTTTTTTCAATTTTATATACAATAATACAAGGAAGTTTTCTTCCCAAAAAGAAGAAAAATACTATTTTACTGTTTTTTTAAACAATGGGACAAATGCCATTGACCCGTAATCTCTTTATAATCATATATTACAAACATCTTCAACAAGTGATAAGTATTACCAAAGATTCATAATCGCAATCATTTTTAACATTCATCTCCAAGTCATTCAGCAATCTTTGAAGAGACATTTTTGGACTGTGGAAATGTCTTTCCTTCTATGGAAAGACTCAACCAGTGGATGGTAATTACTTTTTTTAGTACAATGGAGAAAATTAAATAGAGGGATGAGACTCACACGCTCGTATGAGATCGAACATAGGTCGATTTCCCTTACAAGTTACAATACACGTCTCAACTACTGGAGCACAAAATTGATCGAGTGGATGGTAATTATAAATGTCAATTGAATGAGGACATTTTCATGTAATGGGAAGTCACACACCACAACCACATTAACAATCAACACAATAATATATATTTCCACTTACATCCCACCATCAAACTTACCTCCATCCCACATCTATCTACCCCACCACACAAAAACACCAATTTCCAAAATAAAATAAAATTTTCATACTAAAATGTAATAAATCTTCAAACATGTATATATGTGTAAGTCTAATCTGTGTCCCAAAAAAAATAACATTTAATCATTTCATTAGTCAACCTAAATTCACAGCTTATAGGCTTCAATGGCAAGAAACTATTTTCAACAGAAGAAAAAAAAAAATTGATAAAATTTCTACACAACACCATCCAAATATGATTGAATAAAGAGTAATGCATCATTTCCAAAGCTTTGAGAATAACAGCGCTAAAGGAATTTTTCCAAGATTAATTGTCATATACAAGATTAGCTTGGGATAATGACAACATATGAACATAAAAATTACATTCAGACACAATAGAAATCGATCACACTGAATTTATCGTACGATATTATACAAGCATGAAAAATCTTCTTAGTCCACCACGTCTATCATCTCCGTGATATTACACTCTCCAAACGAGTTCATAATGAAACCCATCTTGCTACTTTGCATGCAGTCGTGGTACTTCATGTGACGTTTCCGTTAAGTGTTGGGTCTGAAAAAAAAAAGGTTTCTCACTTGAAGAACTAATTACAGAACTTAATGGGTCATTCTTTGATGGGTTCTCCGAAGCTCGCGTCCTAATGTTGCAAGTATTGATAAGTGAGTTCCCAAAGAAATTGAAACATTGTAGAAAAAGAATTTTGAAACGCTCAACTGAATCCACATAGACTGAGCTCAATATGCCACCTTTAAATGACCTGATTTGGCGAGAATTGGCTAGGTAGTTTCTGGCAATGTTAGTCATGATGAAGATAAGTGGAGATTCATGAACATTTAAGGTTGATGATTTCATTACCACCTAGTTCGGAGACAACCTTTTCTTTTTTTTTTTTTGAAAGGGGAGACAACCTTTTCTATTTCAAGCAAATGAGGGACTTGGATAAAGAAGATTTTTCATACTTGTATAAAGGAAGAGATGACCTGAATCAATGCTACATTCAAGATTCAACTTGTTTCTTCAGCTTCCCTTTCCCGTTTCCTGCCTGGTTTCCCTTTCGGACCAAGATTACATCCCAGCCCGGGTGACGTTGAAGCACAAGAAGCTTTCTCATAACTGATGGCAGCATCTAAAGAGTATATTCGCAAAGACAGAGCAGATAAGGTGGATATACTGGCAGCTGCCGAGAGTGATGACCAATATCTCCATGAGGGATCTAGATACTCTAGCTTAATCATATCTTCAAATACAATTAGCGCCTGGACCATCTGGGTATAGAAAACCAAAGGGTCTTTCTTTTTCAGTGAACATAATATTGGAGTAACAGAATCACTTCAATAGCAAGAAGAAAAAAAATGGAAAGTAACTTGAAGACGGTAGTTTAATAATTGAGTAACATTGCATAAAACCAAGGGATAATTAAAAATTTCCCAAAGTTTGGGTTAATCACAAAAAAAAAACAGATATTTCTAGAAATTACAAAAAAAAAAAAAAAAAAAACTTTAGGTTTGATCCGTCTAACATTTCCCACCATATGCAAAAGATATTTCAAAAACTCCCCTTACGTTTATCAAAATATTACAGTAATTTAAGACACAATCAATGGGTTTTTCGTAATTTTCAAAAACCTCTTTGTTTTTTTTTTGTAATTAGCCCAAATCTTAGGGGGCCTTTTTGTAATTATCCCCAAAATCAATGAAAAAAAGTCACCAAGAAAGAAAAAGAGAAAAAAAAAATCCTAATGCAACACATGATTAAAACATTTGTCACTTTCACGCACTCAATTGAGGTTAAGTTTTTGTAGGTCCAACAGACACAAGTTAAGGAGATACATACAAACATATATACTGCAGCATAGTGAGCATAATGCTTTACCAAATTTTCAGGAACATAGGGCACAAGAAATTATCAATTATCATTAAATAATGGGACAGTAAAGCACATACTACTAGAAGCGAGAAGACATAGGGAGAGGAGGAAAGAATAATCACACTGCAGATTTCAACTTATCAAACGAAACTTGGAAGAAGACTAACCTCATAAATTGTGCTAGCATGCTTTACAAACGAGCGCCAGGCACATCTCATATCGATGCATGCCCTTGATGGTCTCAAAGCGTCTTTGGGAACAGCAGCTTCCATATCCAACAGATTAATTTTAAGCTGTGTCAAAATCTCGAGAGCTTTGCCCATCAGTGGCCTTACTGAAGATACTGGCACATTGAAGAAGTTGCTAATCTCCAACCCCGAAGCAACATTCTCTGCAGGAGATGTTCTATTGACTTGCTCCAATCCTTCAGGCCTATCAAAACTCTGCCTTTCATCCACCTCAATTGCACTATCAATCTTCTCTTTTCCTGCCACAAAAAACAAAATAGAAAATTATACATTCTTTCAACTTTGAGTTTAAGGCATGAAGAATCACAACTCATGCATCTAAAGAACAGCTACAGAATCACTTCAGTGAAAATATGCCGGAAAAAATAGGGATCCTGTTTAAACCCTGAAGTTTAAATTATTGACCCAATCCTTACAAGGTGCTATTATTTGTACTTGGGTACCAATTTGTCAATTGGGCATGTATACTAATTCAAATCATGGAATCACACGGTCACACCTATTCTAATCATGGAAAATGTAAAAAGTTTCATGTTCCTAGTATTACAACATTAACAAATTTACCTTTAGAGGCCATGGAATTTGTTGTTCTCCCATCAGTTAAAGCAATGTTGATTTCCCTGCTCTTGATATTACATTTCCCTTTACCATGTAATTTGTATTCCATGGTGGTGAAATATGTTCGATGGCAGGAATGGCAATGATGTCCTGTCCGCAAAATCGGCTCTAAGCACACACATCTAAACAAACTCCTTCAACCATTTTTCCCTTATGGTGTTTCTCCCAGAGATCGGATGTATCCATCTTAATAAATGGACCAAATTTGCTCACCAATAATTTTATGGCTTTGGTCATTAGAACCATAGGATTTTCACCTTGCTTCAAGAAAGATGGTTGAAGCTCTTTCCGGCCTTGCCCTTGAGAGTCTGTAGGGACATCAAGTACTGGTTTGTGGTGTAGCAAAATCCACTCCTCCAATTGTCTTTTAATCGGATCACCATCTTTCAGGGAATCCACGATGCTTCTCATTTCACTTTGAGATTGATAGCAAGCACAAAGAGTACAATTACAACCTTTAGGGCTCAAAAGATATTCGATTCCACTTGATGTAAAATTTTTGGACAACTCCTCGGAAGTCGGACTACATTGGTTCGAGTCATTTATCCCATCGACAATGATCCAATGATTTGTACCGAAATCAATTGTCCAGTATAATTTACCACCAAAATCGACACCAAGAAACTCAGTCCTTAGTGAACTATATGCTCCATCCTTCAGGCTTTGCACATCTACGGAAATAGATTGTTCGCGAGATTCGCAATTCGTCAAATGTTCCCGCATTTGAGCCGAATCCAACACCTCGTTACAAAAAACTTAAGTAGGAGCGTTCTGCACACGAGACAAGGAGAGCAAACAAGTGAAATTTTAATCAGTGAAATAGAATACAAAACCTTACAATTCAAAGGAGCAAATAGAACAAGACAACAAAATTTGACTTGAACAACCACTAAGAATATAAAAGTTCCATCAGTTTATTATAATAAAAAGTTAAAACTAAGCTAACCTCGTGCATATTTAACTCCCAGTAGTCTTTTCCTTCCATCATGGCTTCCAAATCCAGAGTTTTATTAAATATGAAGTTTGTAAACTCTCCCTTCTTTCTCTTTTGTGTTTGACAAACCGGTGAAGTTGCATTGAGTGAAGCATCTTGAACAACGCCCTTGTTCGCGACACAAGGGGGGCAAAACCAATTTCCTACGGGAACTCTAATAAGAGGTGGAATCAAACAGTATGTGTGATACTCTGCGTCACACTCGTCACACAACAACACCTTCTTATTATCCCGATCAATTCCACAAGCTCTACAGACCCCTTCATCCCAAGGTGCTCTGGGAATTTCATTTGCAGAAATACGAATATTTTCAATTTCCTCCAAAGATTCAGCACTTGAGGTTTGGTAGTATCCTGTCAGCTTCTGGTATAAAGCAACAACCTAACTCAAAAGAAAAGGGTTTTGTCAATAAAGCAAGCACAATCATCAGATAGTGACACTAGTTACACATAATTGGATATGCATGTACGTATTTAGATAATAAAAAATTACAAAGACATATTTTAGAGATGCCCTTCATAGAGATAAGATTGTCAAACCTATATTATGCCAGGTGAACCTCTTATAAATTCAAGTAGGATTTTTTGTCAGTAACATGTTTTATTAACAGCGATAAAACCCCTTTGCATCAACTTTTCAAACAAAAACTCCTTAGGCATCATGCACACCATTAAGGCTAAGCTTATGTGAAACACCAAGAATACTCGCCATACCAGCTATTGTTATGATACTTAAGCATACGTCAAACTAGACAACAAGTTCAACATAGGCCACATAATTCATACATCACCACAAAATATAAAGAAACATGTGCATTTTCGACGAAATACCAGCAAAATAATGAAAAAAACAGCTCCTGCAAAATGTTCAACATTAAAAGAGACGAGAAGCAGAGCAGTTAAAAATTATAACCACACAAACTGTCCTCTTTTAAACTGCTTCCTAAATATGATGTACAAGAAAATAAACAGATAGCATCCAACGCTATTGATCATGAGCTGCAATCACCAAAACAGATAACATTGACTATCATGATGTACAAGAACATAAACAGATAACATCTAGCACTATTGAATATCAGGAGCTGCAATCACCAAAAGGGATGCATATATGATAACAATGAATTAAGTATTGAAAAACAGCAAAAAGTGGAGGATGTAGACAACAAAACAAACACGTTGAGTGACAGATACAAAGAGAATGTTTGTATACCTTTTTGATACATATGGATTCAAATACTTGGGAAGCTTCCGTAGAAAACTTAACCAGTTCGGGAAATTTTCCAAAATCAATCAGCACATTTCTCCAGAACTGCCAGTACAAGACAAGTTAAGTTTAGAAGGATAAAAATAGGTATCTTCCATACATGACAGCTCTGAGATTAAAACTTGAAATGCAGAACTAGGAATAGCCTCGTCTAGCATGTAGATGGCGTAGATGTGATGCTAAACAAAACATTAGTGGAACATAGAATAGCAAACTGAAACATACGATGCAAACATAGAGTCATGATTTTTTTTTTTTAAAAATCACTATTGAACTGTTCAAACCACTCCACTGGCCTGAAACTGTTGGTATTTAAAAGTTCCACACAGATCTAAACTATTTCCATTCTAGTAGGTATCATACAAACAACTTAGGAGAAGAACGAGTATAATGAACGCTTTCTCATGCCATGGGCGTGTTATATTTAGTTATAACCTAAGTTTCGCAGCAAAGAGGAAACAATTATGATCTGGAAGACTATGCAGAGCGGGTGTGTCAATACCGAACCATACAAGAATATGCAATAGATGGCAAGTTTTGTATACGAACAGAAAATCATTATAAGAAACTACATATTCAAGGAAAGTAGTATCTTAAAGTTAAGCATGGAGCAATTGAACAAAAGCAATGTTATTACCAATAACTAAGCACACAAATGTCCAAATTCTAGATTCAACTGCAACTGTGTATGAATGATAAGTGTCCGAAATATCACCAGAAGACAAAAGACTACAGAGCCAACCCATATATGTGTGTGTGTGTGTGTGTGTGGCAGCGTATGATAAAATATAACACAACAAACCTCTCGCACGTCCTCAATAAAAGCCTCATGTGATCCGTAGTATGCCCCAGTAGACAATCTCACATCAATCATCCTAAAATACAGAAGACTTGACACCACAGCTGGAGACCCAAGAATACCTTCTTTGTTATTACCAGACACCACCAAATTCTTTCTAAGAAAGTTGCAAAACCTTTTCGTTTTTTCCGAAGCAGCTGCTCGACGCAACATAATTCGGCAATGTTTCATAACTATGTCAGATAAAGGTATGCATTTCTTTTTGTTTCTGGCAAGGGTCAGATTTGGTTGCATACTGTGGAACTCGGCAACAACATGCAGAGCAAGTTTCTGTGAAAAAATGGGGGCTCAATTAGAAACCAAAAATTATTGTGAAATAAAAAATGCACTAAATGAGTACAAGACAAAAATGAACACAGACATTACCTTAGTTGGGCCGGAAGCATTGGACTTATAAACTTCCTTGCTGATTGAATGTTCCAAAAATTCTCTTGCCCACGCCGGTGGCTCCTTTGCCAATGAATTATGAATACACGTTCTTATTCTGGACCCAACATTTGTCTTCAGACTTCTGACAGGCTCCAATTCTTGAACCCAACCCGGAATCCTTTCATTCAACATGGGGCTTTGACGCGTATTCTTCTCTTCAGTTTCTTGGTCATCCACGGCTAACTTATCATTATCAACGTACAGAGAACCATAGATTACATTGACCGCTGCTGCAAGCAACTGAAAGAGGCGAAAAGAACAAGAATAAGAACAGTATAAAGCTGCAACATGCATTATTACATTGCAACCAAAGTTTCTCAGAAATGTATATTCACAATAGTAAGAGGAAGAGTAATATAAAGTAATTGTAATAATTAGCAGTAGTAGACCAGTACAACTACAACCAGTGATAATGATAACAATGATAATGGCGATGGCATCAACAACAATTAGTAAAGGCAGAAAACGTGGATACCCGAAAGCCTGACAAATGCAAGAAACTCCAATAATAAACAATATTACATCAAAGTGAAAACTAGTCAGCAAATTAAAAATGACACATTCCGCAATGGTAATCCTTTGACGTCCCTCAACACTTTGAGTTGTGATGCTTGCTTTCTTTGGGACTTCCCACCATAGAATTACATGTGATTCAACTATCTGAAGCTTTTAAGACTATTGTCAGATTTAAACAAGAAAATAACAAGTAAAGAATGAATTAACACCCCCCCACCCCACCCACCAAAAAAAAGGGAAAGAAAAGAAAAGAAAGGCACAATTTTTTTCCAGCAGGATAATTCATATAAATAACGCACACACTTACAGATCCCATTAGAGAAGAATATAAGGTTGTGATGGAAGATCATACAATATACACGAAAATAGCATTACCTGAATAGGGATGAGGATTATAAACCTATCAACTGTATCATGAACCAACATACTAATTGAAGGGATTATAAAAACTTAAAAATTAAAGAAATAAAGAAAGAACATGATAAAACCATTAAAGGGTTTACAACACAAGAAATCTTTAAATAGAAGAATGAAATAACATGCCAAGAATTCTTGCTAAAAATGGGAAACAACCATGTAGGATTGAAATCTCAACTCACCTGTGCATCTACTTCCAGTCCAACAACTCCAATTAATGCACCACATTTTGGCCCACCATCACCATACAAGCAGCGGAATATATCCATGCTTTCACAAACCTCCTCTGAATCACGGTCCTCGGTCATGAACAAAATTGCCAAAATATACCTCCTAGCCAGTTCTGGCCAAGTCAGGTCATTTAACTGAGGCATATTGAGCTCAGTCTCTGTGGATTCCGTTGAGTATTTCAAAATTCTTTTTCTACAATGTTTCACTTTCTTTGGGAACTCACTTACCAATACTTGCAACATTAGGACGTGAGCTTGGATAACCCATCAAAGAATGACCCATTAAGTTCTGTAATTAGTTCTTCAAGTGAGAAACCTTTTCTCAGACCCAACACTTCACGGAAACGCCACATGAAGTTCCATGACTGCACATAAAGCAACAAAAGAAATTGAAGGCGAAAAGAAAAACTGAATCTGTTTCACAATTATATACAATAACATACTCTTCGCATAAAGAACATAAACTTACCTCAAGAACATCACTTGAAAGAGGAGGAGTTAATTTGGTGGTTATAGGCTTTCCAAGATCAAAATGATTCTCTATGACAGAATCTTCAATCATCTGAAGTTCATCTATCCCACGGGCCTCCATTAGAAAATGCAAATACTTTGGCTTGAAACACCAATGCAACCGAAAAATCGCACTGTAACTCAAAACCTTATTCGAGTGCTCGAAGGATCTTCTTGAAGTGAATTCCACCTTCAGATGCAACAAGTTCAAATTAATAACTGGGAAACACAATCAGAAAACAGCTAAAAGATACCAGAATGTGCTTTGCAAGATACAATGTACAGGCAAACCAGTGCTTGTGGAAGGAGTATAACGATTAGCAACCCAAAAACTTATGAAACAACAGGAGACACTACTGGAAGTTACTGGGTAAAAAAAATTCCAACTAGCCGAGGAAAAGCAGCATGAAATGCCCAGACAATGATAGCTCTAATTTTAGAGGGAAGATTCCGAACAAATGAGAGACAGAATTGTTCCCAAAGAAAAAGCATTTCTATCGGTAACAAGACCATTCACCATATGTGGCCGGATAGCTAAAAGCTCCATAAAAAAACATCCAAGTTGACACAACAGAAAACAAATAAATAGTGTATAGCTCCCAAAAGAACCAGTCAAGACTTATTAGTTTTATTTTTGATATATCATAAAAGCAAAATTTATACATAATTCTAACTTTTAACAAAGAAGGGATCTAGCAACAAAATCATTTGCATAGATCTGATACAGAACTAGATCTAACCAACATACATACTTCTAGTGGGTATAAATACCCAGATCTAGGACAAAAGACCAGTTACTACATTTTACCAACACGAAAGAACTTTCCATAGCTGATCAATTCCAAATTAAAAATTTAGCTCGTACAAGGTAAAATCATTCTTACCTGTAACCTGTTTCCCAGGACCTCTAAAGGTGTGGATGCGGACAACAAAGTAATATCGACAATGTCAAGCTTTAGTTTTACGGCAACCAGCTCGAGTCTAGACGAGGAGAACGGCAAAATGAAACAGTAAAAGTGATGCCCTAAACAAAAAACCCTCTGCCTTTTATAGTCTACCCAAGGGATGTAATAAAGTTCACTATTATTGAGATCTTGCTCAAGGGATTACAAATTTATTTCTGGTCAAACAACAAACCCTAGGATAGACCGCAGAACATATTTTTGGCGGCTGTATATATTGCAGCCAATTGATGGGCCGAAACGCAAAATAAATGTATTCTCCTCCCAATGCCAACCACTTCAAACTGGACGGGCTTCGGTATTGCTAGATGGGTCTAAATGTGTGACTCATTAATGGATTGATGCCACCATCAACATAATTATAACAAGTTTACTGCTTTCTAGATATTGGCAACACTTATCTAAACGAAATTGAAAAAAAAAAGAGCATTGGGCTTAAGTCTCAACAAATCAGGCCAGTCACTAATCAGGTTTCTACGACTGTTCCCCAACCCAAAAGTAACCTTATCCAAATAATCCTAACATTTTAAGCCAAAGTTCAGCCTGACCACAGTTTTTAAAAACTCAAGAAAGCAGAATAATTGAGTCAATTA